>JAUTBT010003729.1:0-27573 GCA_032361225.1 Lepetodrilus schrolli | reverse complement strand
CAAGGATGATAACTGCATTGCCACTCTACAGACAGCGCATCCTATCAATATCGCGTCAGAAAGGTAACTTTCGCGAAGATTTATGCCGGGCGCACCCAGGGGCGGGATTTGAACCTGGAACCTTTGGCTCCGAAGTCCAACTGCTCTACCACCCGCCCCTTAATGATAATAATAATAATAATAACAATAATAACAATGTGCACATTAATATTGCACACTTGAAAGCTTGCTCATAGAGATACATTATTGCGTACTGCAACAGGACCTACGATTGGTTGACCCCTGCTCAATATGGCATCTTGTCAAATTTAATTGGAGTATAGATCTGCTTTCAAGATTCTTTCACTATAGATTTAATCATAGCTTGTCAGTCTAGGACAGGAGGAAATTTGCAACATCCGTAGCTCTGAATGTTGCAGTAAATCTGCAAGCACTGGCTGGTTTGTTAAGGATACCTCCATCCCAAGAGGAACAATTAATCATTACTTTTACAGTACACTTATAGTTAATAAAACTTGATAAAACCTTTGTAATAATTTGCAGCTTCTTTACTGCATCTCCTATTTTGGACAAATGACCATGTGTAGATTACAAACCAGTTTGACAGCAGCGTTGAATGCGGCCAACATCGCGGCAGCTCCACCGCAGTCCCTCTTCATCCCACACATCCCTGTCTGCAACATGCACATGTAGTGTGCTGTAACAACTCAGTTTTGTTAAAACTATGTGCCATGACTGGTACAGACAAATCAGGGGGCACTGTATGCAGACATCGCATAAAAACAGTTACACTGTGGATAAGATAATTAGGACCCTAAACAGGATTCACTCTGTAGTCAGATGTGTTGTCCTAACCCTTTACATGTTGTCCAAACACACTTTCACATGACTATGTGTATAATTATATACTCAACAAAATAATTTAAGGGCCAGTAGATACGTTATGGGGGAAACCTCCGACCAAATTTCACAATTCTGCTTGAGGAATTGGGTTGCATTCTTCGTTCAATGTGTCTGCATGATCTTGAAGAGTACATGGATCCTATATTTGTTTGGAAATTCTTTATTATTCAAATAATATAAAGCTAAAATTAAGTGTTCCAAAAGGCTATTTGCCCCGTAATTAATTTTGTTGAGTATAAGATCAAAACGTTTACTGTTGCTGCCAGAAATGTTAGGTATGTTGACAGGGCTAAGGTAGACAGATTTTCGAGTCTACAGAAAGAATCATAAACTGACAGAATGGTCTTACCTTGGATTTGATGCTGAGTCCCCCTGTATCGTACACAATGCCTTTCCCCACCCAGGCAATGGACTTGGTGGCCCCCGCGGGCATGTGACTGAGGACAGCAAGGGCTGGCTGGTGTATGGCCGCCATACCCACACCGTATATTCCTGCCAACACAGAGAGGAATGTTATGCAGATATGCAGAAAAACTCAATAAAGGTATACATCCACTGATACTGATAATAACTTTGGACTATTTATCAGCAAATTTAAATCAAATGAAAATAACAAAAAGTAAATAATAATGAATGAATGAATGAATGAACAAATGGAAGAATGAACAAATGGAAGAATGAACGAATGGAAGAATGAACGAATGGAAGAATGAAATAAAATTTATTTAAAAAAATATAAAATAAAACAAAAACAAAACAAAACAAAAAAATAAGATAAAGCAGATATATACTATGCAATTTTAAGTCGATTTGACTATATTGGAACCAGAGTATGGGTATGATTGCCGCTGCCTACCTCCAAATCCTTGTTTCTTGAGGTCCTCTCCTTGGATGATAACCGGATCAATGCCCAGACCAGTACCCACCTTCCTTACTTCCTGGAGATGTCAAAATTATACAACAGTATAATCAGTACTTTATTAAGGTAAAAATATGCTCGACCATGAAATATGTCGACAATTGTATGGCTTTAATATTAGTCTATCTGGTAACAAATGAACTTCCAAAACATTTTCAGGACATTTCAAGTGAGTTTGAGTGAATTATTACGTCACAGCGGGAATCTTTCACCCATACGTGACTTTGGACATTTCAAGAACAGTCATTATAACTCACGTCGAGAAACGCGTCGGTGTGCATGTCACTGCAGGGAGTGTCCACTATTCTGGAAGCCAGACGGACGTTGTCGGCCACCACAGACAGACACTGGACATCGGCGTCTGATAGGGGAGTGTCGCTGCCCGGACCCACCAGCAGAAACTCCACCGTCACCGACCGCTTCCCTCCCCCCTGGTTGGACTTGGCAGAGAACAGCGGCAGAGCTCGAGCAACGGCGGCGGCAGAAGCTAGAGTCTCCCCCTTGCTGCAGATGATCTGAAACCAGGAGGACGTCATAGTTACGGATTTGACCATTTTTATTTTTTATTTTTATTAATTGGGGTTTAGAACTGCTTTACTGCTTTTAAGATTGTTTCACCTATATTTTGTCAGTTTAGGGCAGGAGAAAACCTGCAACATCCGTAGCACTGAATGTTGCAGTAAACCTGCGAGCATCGGCTGGTATTTGTCCATGAATTAAGGGTATTTTAAGAGTATCATGTGTGCATGCCATAAGCTTACAGGGCACAAATAATGGTGGATGCAACACACTATTTACATGCATCTATTATTATTATTATTACAATCACAACACTACACAAGTTCTATGTTTTCTGAATTAGTGCTTTAGATCGCAGTAGAAATATTTCACCGTTACGTGATGACCACATGTAATATGTACATAGGATGTATTAATCATGTAAGGGTAAAATAGCCACATAGCCTAATTAGTAAATAGTAAATATTGCCGGAATGCGTTTAGATAACAGATAAACATTCGTTACTTGGTTGGTTGAATTGGAGATTAGAGCTGCTTTCAAGATTCTTTCACTCATATCATGGCTGGTAGGTTTTGTATGCACATGTCCTGCTTGAACAATGTTGAATTTCCACTAGCTCTGAATTCATGGGAGTATTAGAACATGGATACCCACTCTTGAGTCAACCAGTCATTTCTTTATCCCTTTAATGATGCGCACCAAACAGGGGACAACATGACAAGAAAACTACAAATTTTAACATTGTTTTGTATGATGTGGCCAGAACTAGGCCAGCTAAAAGTTCTGGGCAGAAGCTCTAACCACGGAGGCGCTACGAAAGATCAACAAAGAAAGAGTGAGCGAGTTATTGTCTTACGTCGTAGTGGGAATCTTTCACCCACACATGACAGGAATGAAGAAAGAGTGAGCAAGTTATTGTTGTGTGTCGCAGCAGGAATCTTTCACCCACAGGTGATGGAAAGGAAGAAAGAGTGAGCGAGTTATTGTCTTACATGGTAGTGGGAATCTTTCACCCACACGTGATGGGAACGAAGAAAGAGTGAACGAGTTAGTCTTAAGTGGTAGCGGGAATATTTCACCCACACGTGACGGGAACTAAGAAAGAGGAATACTCACCACGACATACTCGTCACCCCCGACCAGACAGCTCTTGATGATCTTGGTCAGGGAGTGACAGCGTGATGAGGTGTTATGACGGCTGCACTTGGTCGGCAGAGCTGCCACAGTTGCATTGTTCAGCCACAGAGAGCAGGAATCCGTAGGCGAAGGATGTAGACTGGCCACAGCCGTGTTGAATGTCTGAAAGAGAGGCTCGTCTTCAAACAATGCAACGACGGAGGAAATAATAGTGAGATCTCGATATATCGACCTTCAATGGTCCGCTGATCTGGATAAACTGCGGGGTTAAGCATGGATCCCTTTTTTTTATTTATTAAATGGTGAGTTTTTTAAAATTGTGTTTAAATTCAACATCATAATTGTAGCATATTTGTACACCAAATCTCAATCTTAACCATTTTTTTAATAGAAGTCAAAATTTATGCTTTCAGGGCCAATTTGATTTCATTGAGTGATCGAGAAGTGCACACTTCAGCACATTAAAAGGGGAAACACACACACCTTTTCTGATCGACTTAAATGCTTTACATTGCTGCAGTAATATTACATCCATATGCTACGACAAGCAACAACATAATGTTTCATCAAAACTATCCTGGTATTTAGCATTTCTTCAGTAAAACACTGACCATCAGAAATATTACAAAGTTAAAAGAAATTAATTCGAAATCCTTAAAGGCATATAATCACAGATTAAGTTGTCGTTTTGGACCGAATTGGAGTTAAAAATGCAAAGTACATGCACTTAGCATAGATATGTAATCACAGCTGTAGGATAGGTAAAATTCCATTGCAGTTTATATTTCCAGTAAAACCTGAATAATCTGTTGGTAATGTACTGTTGGCAATGTCTCAATTTTCTATAGTCTAATAGACTAAGGGGGACAACTCTAATAATTGAACACAGTAAAAATAACCTTTCATGACCAGTGGTACCAATAAGGCTACATATGCTATAAATAATCTAAATATTAAATATTTATAACCAGTCTGATACGTGGAAAATGTAGCTGGTTACCAAATATACTTGTGTAGACACATCAAATGTACATACTTTCACGTAAAAATAGTTTGACCATGAAATATGTAAACAAACCTGTGATTGTATGCCTTTAATATTAGATGAACACAGAGGAACAACGTAAGTAAAAATTCACCTCAGCGTCTACTTGTGGAGCTAGTTTACATCTGACATCGTCGTAGGAAATCTTCGACAGGTTCTTTGGCTGACCGAGGATAAGAATAGCATTGTGTTGAGGGTCAGACTGAGAGAGGACAGCCGAGAACTCCAGCTTCACAACCATCTTGACCAGTATGAGGGGGATCGCCTTTAAAGGGAATAATAAAAATATCAGCCCTCGTACAATGGAGCTCCTAAATTGGTATGGGGGGTTCCAATATAAACTGAAAAAAAATTTAGCTTACATATTAATTATACAATCTGTCTGGCATTACCTTGACAATTCCATCACATTATCAAAAGTAATCAATACTATGTCATCGCTAGCTGGGAACACTGGAATAATATTGGATTAATGTTAGCAATCAGCTGTTTTATTAGTTCAAAATCTTTCCTATATTATTACTGTTACGGTATTTACAAAAACCCATTTCAACGTAAAGATAATTTTGACGTACATGCATAATTTTACAATTGTATAATTGCATTGCCAAGAATATTATTATATGAATATATTTCCGATCATCGATTTGACATGAATTGCAATCAAAATCTTCATCATTTTACAGATTGCCGATCTTATTTATGTTAATATTTCTATTTAAGGGAAATTGACATTATTTGAACTATTTTGTGGTTTATTTGTGCTTCAGAATATTGCCAAACAGTTTCTAAAAATCAAATTTTGTTCCAACTTGATCTCCTTAAACAGACATTTTTCTGTTTACCACAGAAAGGGGAATACATTAGTGTCATGGCTGCCAAAGCGATGACTTCGCTTGGGGCGGTGTATTGTTAAATTTAAGCGTGACAGTAGCAGTGTTTTGTGATAAAAGAACGAGGAAGTAAGTGTTGATACCACAAAAACCAGTCACTCGATGGAATATTAAAAATCAGTGGGGAAAAAATCTTTGACAATGACTAGTCAAACTGCAGATCTGGAAATCCGTCCATTTTGTGCGAGTATCTTTGGACAAGGTACTTAATCTAGTTGTCTTGCTGTAAATACGCAACAGTTTTCCTGTTAACATCTGTTTATGTAAATCATGATAGAATGGTAATAATTATCATGGTTATTTTGTGAATTGTCAATATTACTATTGTGAAATAGTAATAATAATTTTTTTTTATCATGGGTTATATTTGAATTTCCGTAATTTAGATTATATTCCAGGATGCAAGAAAGCAACCCAGTCAAAAGTAGAAATATTTTCTGAGGTTGAGATTTTGTTTGTAATGCAGTCGCTATCCATGTTTTTCTGTACAATTAATTAAATCTCTGGGGAATGCAAGTTCGTGTACAATTTTCTAAATATGTATAAAATCTGCAAAATTAATCATTGTACCGGTATATATAGTCTTATGCAAACTTCACAGTAGATATTTTCCAAACTTTGCATATACAACTTTTGTATTCTAGTATTTAACTCTCTTCTCACCACTCTCTTGCCCCCAGCAGCAAGATGAATTAAAGCGGCACTACTAGTATGTTCGCAAGTCATGCTGTAGCAGGTGATGAATGTTCCACGATGTTTGTGTAAAATTAATTGTTTATCTGTGATAACTATGTTTGTTTACATTATTGCCAAGCTATTAAAGAACGAGTCTTTTTTTTATTACAAGTTGTTTTGTTGCCACTATCAAGAAACATTGGTACATAATTCCAGTGATTGATTGATTTCTTGCTTTACGTCGCTGTTGGAATGCTTCAGGGAATATTCGACGAGCTGTGGTATTAAAACTATAAAGACAACTGTAAAACAAGATGGCCGTCAGTGTGCGAGTCTTTCCCGAAACAAGATGAGTTTGTAAATCTATGAATCATTTTCTCTTCTTTAAAATTTCCTTGCAATTTTAATTTAGTGTGCGTTAAATTTTACACTAATTTTTTTTTTTAATCTGAGAATTTGCAAATCAACCCCTTTAATTAGTTAACCCTTTCCTGCTGAATTAATCACAAACACTTGCTCTAAAGGGAATCTAGCAGGAAGGTAGTTAACAGTGAATGAATTATTGTATACAGCAGGAATCTTTCACCCATATGCGACAATTTAATTAGTAGATTCCATTTCCTTTGATATTCACTGAAGAAAACATGACAAAAGCAAATATAAACAGTGGATAATTATTTCTTTATTGTATATATAAATGTTAAATGGACATGGTTATCGTCTTTACAAAAATAGTTGCACTATGAATGATGTATATATGTGTGTGTTTATACATAATATATATATGGACATTCAAATCAATGATGCAAACGTACATTGGAAAATGATTGACAGAAATATCTCACTCGTGTCAATTCTTTGGAGTGAATGAATTGGAGTCTACATTGCAAATTAAATTACATGATCATGAATAGTAAAATATGTCTGGATTGCGTAATGATACAGCTGTGATGTTATTAATTATTCAAACGAAATGTATCTGTACAATTAATTTAAAGGTAATCACATATCGATGATCGTTTAAGTAGGTAAATGTGTGGTTTACACAGTAAGCTAAATGGAAAACAAAATTACAAAATGCAATTGTACTATTAATAACCAATCAATTCCTAGAATGGAACTATTGCTTTTAAGCCTGAATGTATGCAATTAATAAATGTGAAATTCTCAAATTAACTATTAAATGTGAAATTCTCCTAAATATTGGATAAATGTCCTTCACAATATGCCAAATATGATATTTTCACATGCATGAAAAATTATCAAATTATTCCAAATATAAAAGTGTTTTGTACATGTATACATTTACGAACAAGTGAAATACATTAATATTCTTTAAATTGTATTGCGGACATTTCAAATAAGACATCTTTATCATCTTTATTGCTCTGAAACTGGACTGGCCTCTAGATTATTAATAAAATTGTACGATTTCATGCTCAAATGCCAATGCAAAATGTGAGTTGAGCATGATATTGTACTCCAAAATGTTTCGTAACCTCAGGACCTATCCTGCGTTTCATGAATGGGACGTAGCGGCAGTCTCAGCGTATATCCAGGTTTACAGCATTTCCTGTTATAGTAAAATCATGCGGCACTTGCTGACTTCTGCCCAGAGTATAGTACGACCCTTTCGTGAAATGCAGTCATGCTTTCAACGTATGTAATATCAATAACGCAATATCAAGGGAAATGTGTAACATTGTTGCCATGACGATGCTACTGATCCAACTATTGTCTTGTGGTGTAATGGAAGAAAGTTCAGATTATGCATATATTGAAGCTTGCATCTTTTTTCTCCAGATGGACAATGAATATATTTTGTGCTACATTGCAACAGAAATGGAAGACAACACAAACTGGACATTACAATTACATTTTCAGTAAATTAATAACTTTATACATTGAAAAAAGCGTAAAATATTTGACGTTTACATTTAAGCCATGGCAGACTCTTTGATAGATAAAAATTTCCACCTGAGTGAGTGAGTGAGCGAGTGATTATGTTTAACATCGCTGCGGGAATCTTTCACCAATTGGCATCAACGTTTCCACCTGAACGTAATATTTGCAATGTATGTATGTAGTGTATATTTAATATCTAAATTTCTTGTGCAGTTTCTTCCTGATAAATAAATGGAATTTAGGGCACCTTTGGTTGTCTACAGTAACGAGGAGGTTAAAGCTCGGTGAGATGTTAGTTCTTGAGATTTCTGCAGTCTTTCAGCAATACACGTAACAGCGTTGACTTATATAATATACATGAATATGACATGAATTATACACAACAAAGCAAAACCTGCTACATGATTGGTTGATTTGGGGTTTAAAGCCACCTGCTACATGAAACAATGTGAGGTAAAACAGATTGTATATCACAACTGTAATTCAAAGTGATTCACTCGTTGCTTATTGCTAATGTCGAGTGTCGCAGTGACGAATAGTCGTATTACTGTCACAAACTCTTACAGTTTACTATTAAATAACTACAATTGCAAACATAATAATTATGTTGTATATATATTTAAGAACATGTAGCAATGTAAGAAATAATAATATTCCTTGTATATAATTCTGTACATCACGAAAAAAATAATCCTTAACTACAGGGCTCAGAATAATTATTGTAAAATTCACTATGGATACGACATAAAATATTATTATTATTATACTTCTTCAGAACCCTGTGCTTTAACAAACATTGCTTTTCTAAATCTGGATCTTGTTCCACAGAAGGATCATAGCACTACAAGAGTCGTAATGCCCATACATGTGTATGGGTTACAATATGGATCACTACAATTGTTCTGGGGAACAGGACCACGAAAAAAAATATATAGTACATACAGTATATCATACCAAATAAATATTATCTCACAGTTCATTTAACTAGTACTGGCTTTTAATTAAATGTCAATACCGTAATTCTCCTAATAATTTGAACCCGCTAATAGTTCAGTAATCATTAATAATTTAATATTTACTATGAATGTTATTGTTATCATCAGTGTATTACTTGGCCATGCATGTCTCACAAGTCTACAGTTATATAGCTACTAGGTATATATTTTATCTACATTTCTGCAGGAGGGTACCATAAATAGGCACAAATATTTACATTCCAGTTCCCATGATTACGAAACTTTAGTACAATTTCATGCTCGATTCATATTTTGCATCGGGATTTGAGCCCCAAATGCGAGTTGAGCATGTAATCGTGCTCGAAAAGGTTTCATAACTTTGGGGCAATGGTATAATTATCCGAAGCTCTTTTATTCGCTACAAGACTATAGCGTTCGCAGACGTGTCTGATCACCATGTATAGGAGATCATTACTAGAGCGCTAGTGTCTGGTAGTATACAGGAGAGCTAAACATGAAACTACACCCTGGGTCCTGGTCCACAGAACAACGTAGCGCTACGAGAGGCGTAACTTCTGTACGTTAGCATGGAGTTGCTAAGGAGTTACGACTCTCGTAACTACGATTGTTCTGTGGAACAGAGGCCAGGTCTTTTAACTTACAATTGTCAAAGTATGATATGTGACTTCAATTTAGGGAGAGAAAAAACAATGGATGAAATTTGTTATATATTATGGACACGTTTGGTATCCAAAACATGTACCCTGCATATTGCATAATTAGTGTGTCAATACATCTTCATATATTATTTACAATAATCAAAATTATCTTTGTATATAATATGAAAAAAACATGATTGAGAGCAGTAAATAATTGCATCATAATTTATTCATCGACATCATTGCATTCAGTTGCGTAAGCTTCTAATCTTTCATTCCTAGTGTTATCAATTATTATTAATATTATTAATTATGTTATTCATATATAATTATTGTTATCATCCATGGGCTAAAGCGACATAAGAAACAAATCAATCAAAATCAATTTTATTGTTTTATAATTTTGTTAATTTAAATTTTTTTTATTATTGTTATTATTATTATAACAATAATTATAATTATATTTATTATTATTAATGTTGTTGCTATAGTGTATTGCTTGCAATGCATTCTATTTCTTAGATTAGATCAAAAATGCGTTTTAAATATAATAGCTTTACCTGTTTACTGAGAATGTACCAGTACTAAAATCTACAAAAATTCAGAACTTTCTGGTATAATATTACTGTTCAGTATGCAAAACTTTCAACCTTCTCAATCAAAGATAATGCAAATACACTGCTCTAAGTCTTGAACAACACATCACAGTAATGTTAATAAGTAACAGGACCAGTGTCTGCAATATCAGGGAGAAAACATTTCCAATGATAATCCCAGATATGTTTACCACAGAAATCTGTAGATGCTGCCATGGTATAGCTTGGTTCAAAATACAATAAATGATTGCTCCCCTGGCCTGCATTTTAAGACAGGTTCGTACAATTGGTCCGGGTGTAAATCAAAGCTTACGTTATTTCCTGCTATAGTAAAGCCATGTTCATCTTCTAAATATAAAGCCCTCCTTATATACTCTAGTTGTGGCATATGAAACAGGAGTCACTGAGTTTGCATCGTGAGGATGAATGATGACATATGCCCAGATCTATACCCATACTAAGGTACAACTCTTTTGTAAAATGTAGGCCTGGTCTACTCTGTATATACCCTGGTGCACCACGACACAGAATTGGAGTGAATGCTCTGAGGAACAACAAATATAAATGGAAGAAATATACTGTACATGAAAATGTCAGCTTCTGCTCTCAACTGACAAATCCTTTCGACAAAATCCAGACAATTATGTGTTATTCTGGTAGCGGTATCACCTTTCATTGTGGTTAAATATAAAACAAAACTATACGTAATAAGCTGACCTGTGCATCAATTCAAATTTTCAAAATTTTTCAAATGTTTAACAGCATAGTTTGCTTTAATCAGTGTTAATGTACATATTAAAACTGGAATTAATGCTAAATTAAAGCTATTTTATTATTTGTAATTCCTTTTGTTTTAGTTCCTAGTACTCATGGATATAGTTTAAATAGGGTATACACAGGAATTGGAAATTATTTCTATACAAATGCTTTTAAATTCACATCAATAAAATACAGTATTACTATGACTATATTTTATTAACATGAATTTTAAAACATTTTTAATTGATATAATTTCTGATTCCTATGTTTTATGCCAACAAATGCCACAACCACAATGGAGGCGTCATGATGCCAAGGCAGAGAATCACCGACGTCGTACTGGATTAGCTCAGCCTAGTGTTTGTAGGAGTAGGCATATCACAGTACCCGAGTTATCTCATGTATTGTGTTGAAGTTGGGTATTGCACTTGTACAGGTTATATCCAAATACACATCCTACTACTCACAATTCGTAAAAATATAATCGTGTAATATGTCCACCATACTATTTATGCTTCCATTCGGTCATCTCAAAACCTTTGTTGCACATCGATGTCATCCTCTGAAACTATTGGCCATCGCTGATTTACCAGCCCCAGGGTAATTCTGACCTCTCTGCTCCCTTTTCATCTGATGTGTCACGATGAATAAAATTAGGTTGGCCAATCAGAGAGCTCTTCTTAGCAAGATGACATGACATGTCGAAATGAGAGTAAATGTCTGCCCACTAAATAACATGGGCTTGGATTTTTCTATTTTTAGAACACTCGCTACAGAACAAGAGTTCTAGATATGCTTATTTCCCAGGGTCATTAATTAAAGAATAACCCACAAGATACTAGTAATTACGGAAAATATGAAATTATTGTTCCGAGTTTTAGCGAGGAGCTTTGAACATTAATTTCACGAGGGACATATTTCCTGTAACCACTCGTATCGAGTGGGTTATTCTAATTATTCAATATAATCAGTTTAATGTAAATGTTGATTATGGAATCGTTATTACACAGTAGATAGCCAATGGGTGTTAAGTAGGAAATGGTCATGAGTTACAGAGGATGATACAAGTATCCTCATATAATTGAAACTATTAATCAAAATCCTTGTAGTTGAAACACCTATAAAATCTATACTCTGTCATCGAGCTGTCACTTGTAGATGCCACACTTTAAAACAAATATCAGCAAATCCCATTCAAAACTATCGTCATAAAAATCCATCATAAGATATACTTACAACTATAATCCACATTTATACACTTGAATTGTATTGCTGTCAATATGACGTCTTTCCATATTGAATTCTAAAAAAACTACAACTACTGACTGAGTATTTGTGTATACATAGTTGATTTATAATCTCAGTTCTAGTTTCAGCGAGTCTATCTCCAAAGATGATATAAATATATTACTGGCCATTGTGTCGGCGACTAAAAAAAAGACAGTCAAAATAAATTTACAGTTTCTCAAACAAAAAGCTCATTGGATATCATCTGAAACCAGTTTTGTTTATTATACAGAAACTGGAGTTATTTCAAACCATCTTGAGCCCTGAACATGTATATTTGCCAAGAATTCAATATTATCAACATGTCATTGATACTTTCGAGGCCAAATAAACAAAGTGTCTTGGCTCACATGAATACATGAAGTAGCATAATCAGATGTGCTGATAATATGATACTGCTAACAGAATACAAGTGAATACAAATAGATTGGACGTGATTGTAGTAAATGGCTTCATATGAATGTTTGACTAAACGACATACTCAACAAAATAAATTAAGGGCTGGCAGATAGTTTGTGATATTCTTCTTTCAATGCATCTACAGGTTCTTGAAGAGTGCCTAGGTAGATGTCTGGAACTTTTTTGCTGTTAAAATAATATAAAAGTCCAAATTTTTTATTGGCCCTTAATTAATTTTGTTGAGTATATATTTCATATGGAATGCAATTATTTTACACAATATGTTTTCCTATAGGCACAAAAGTTTGAGAAATTTATGTAGAAATTCATGAATTGATTCCATATTTATACTGAAAATTGAATGGCATATTCATAAAAAATTATTTTTAAGCTGTACGATGTCCAAATTGGTAAGGCTATACATGCTGCCTGTATATTAATTTTAAAGGGTGACATTCTCTTCAGAACTTTCATGCTGATACAGGAGATGACTCGATGTTGCACTGTACTTCCCGGGCAGAGTAACAGCAGACGTCGAATGCCCTAGCAGACGTGCATCATATTTCCACGACGATTTTGCTCCACGGTTCTGTGAACATGATGTTTACCAGTGGTAATTTAGCAACACATCTTTCCACACGTCATGATACCGGATTAAATAAATGGTGATAAATATGATGATGATGTACATCAGGACTCTGTATTTCTCGAGGCGTTATCCCAAGTGGCGCAGAAGATCACGTGCACTTATCACGTGGTCACAGATTCTGCGGTCACAGTTGAAATAAAAGTCGACGTTGCATACAGGATTACTCCCAGTCCTGCTTAATTAACTCTCTCAATGTCCTGAAGAGCAGTGTTTGTGCCTTATCCAGCAGGGAGAGTGTTAAAGTTTCTGCAAGATATCGAAGACTTCTCTGGCTTTTACCCACAATTCACCACTTGTCCCCGAATGCTTTGCGAATTCGCCCACATCATGAGCTAATTATCTCTTAATATCAGTGTTCCATTGTTGTTTTCATCACATATTTCTGAACAGGACATTTTGATTGATACTCATACTCAACAGACATCAGGATATAACCATCACTTAATATCCTCCAGAATAGTGACTCGATATCCATCATGGAATCCTTGATAATAGTGACATAGCTTTAAATATTCATCACTGAGTCTTCGATAACATGTGATATCTCAAAATAAATATCCATCACAGAATTCTCTATGTCGCACAAAATATTAATATTAATATCACTTGATTCTTGATATCAGTCACAATATTTCGTAGTAATTCCTCTATTCAGAATTCCAGACTGTGGGCCTTTAATACCTTTGTCACAGACTATCCAATAGACTGTAGGCCATTAAAAAAACTTTGTCACAAACTATCCATAACCTTGATCAGCCCTGGCCATTCAATGAATGTAGACTGTAGGCCTTTAAAACACCTTTGTCACAAACTATCCATAACCTCGATAAACCTTGTCCATCCAATGAATGACGTCATCAGACAGACCCATGACTTAGTTCCTGTCACAGCGATATCGGTGCTAACATTCCACGTCATCATCTTCATTATTCTCCAGTGACAGTGTCACCATCATGTTCCCCTTCTTGTCAGTGCCGACGTTCGATGTGCCGACACTCATTGAACCGATGCTCATCACGCCAACACCCGTATTGCCGAAGCCCTTCTCCAGTGAAGGCTGGCCTTCAATGTTGTTGTTCTTAAGGAGTGATGGCCGAGTCCATCGAGGAGCCTCCTCCCCATTGGCTGCCACGGGAGAAGACGCGCTGCCACTGGTTGAAGGAGTTCGGCTCTGATCCGCATGAGAGGTGTCCGTGAATAACCCGGAGTGCACGTGACTGTCGACCCGATTGTCCCTGAGAGGTCCGGTCCTGCGCTCGTTCCTGTCCGAAAGTCTGAGTTCGTGCGACGCCGTTCGGACGGTGCTGCTTTTGTTGAGATCGACTGTGCGCGGAAGCCCCGTTACCAGGTCGTCACGTATCTCAAAAGCTATTCCTTTAGGAGAGGTAGGTCGGTCCTTGTCAGGAATATCAAAGCACTCCACGTCATTGCTCTTTCTCCAGGACGTGCCAGGAGCTTGTGCGTTCATGGATATGATCTGCTCCAGCATGTCATCGTCCAGGTCGGGAGCCTTCTTTTGATTCTCTTTGTTTTTTCTCTCCACCGCGGCATGAACAGCAGGAGCTGAGAAATTCACAGGAGCTTCCGCAACCATGACGTCCTCCTTGATGATTTTGGGAGGTGGAGCTGAGCTGTCCTTTTTGGCTACGATGGCTTCAATAATTCCCTCCTCGATCGGGTCGCCTTCTGACATCTTGGGTGGCAAGGACACTGTATTGAAAGCACTGAGATCCACAGGAGATGGAGATCTGTCCGGACTAGAACTCTCAACATCCTTAGGCGTGAACTCGATATTGTCACTGCCTATGTGGACCTTCCGCTCGGCTTTTTCCGAGACGATCTCGTCCTCAACCACCTCCTCCTTGTCACCCCAGGTTCTGGGAGCACTGCTGACGAACCCCATAGTCACCGGAACTATGACATCATCGTCCAGAACATCCTCCAAGACCTTCACAGGGGAGGACTTGATCTCAAAGGAGAACTCCGGCTTCACGAGCGACTCCGGCGACGTCATCGTGCTGTCGGGACTGCTGGTGGAATTCCGTTTCCTCCGTTGGGGTTTTGTGGGAGTCTTGGGAGTCGTGATAGCTTCAGATGCATCTTTGTTGGAGACGTCCCCGTTGGTGATGGTCATTTTGGGTTCATTGAGGTCGAGCATCTGGTCCATGAGACTGGCAAATTCCATCACCTCAGCGCTGTTGACTGTATGTCCCGCGGAATCCGTCAGAGCAGATTCAGATTTTGATGAGTGTTCCGGGAAGAGTGTCGTCTCTGCCTCTTGAGCAAAGTCTGAAAGGAAATAGCAACTGCAAAATTAATCTTCTCATTGCTGGGTTAATTACAATAATCTTTCTTATAGGACACCAGAGCCCCATTGCACAGAATAGTTGTAGCTACAATTGATTGTAAGCACAAATTTTGGAACCTGCTACAAGTGTAAGTTCATTGCATAAGACACTTTTATCGCTACAATACTTGAGAATATGGTTAGCTAAAACCATGCAACCAGACTTACATTAATAGCAGGTGCTGAAGGTTTGACTTACAATTAATTGACTCCAGCAGAAAGAAAGTTAAACTTCCATTAACCCTCTCCCTGCTGGTTCAATTACTGCTTTTTTTTTGCATCTATGGTCGTCACCAGCAAATAGAACGTAAAGTAGATTCAAATCCAATTTTAACAAAAGAAAACAGTGATTTCTTATTCTCAATCTATGCTTGTGTTGTCATCAGCAAAGAGAACATTAAGTAGATTCATATCTGATTCTACGAGAAATAAAACAATAAATCAACATCTTATTCCTCACCTAGATTAGGAATGCCAATATCAGGGAAGTCCAAACCACTCTTCTGCAGTTCAGTATCAGTGACATGGACAGTGACGTCGGACATCTTGGCGGTGTCAACATCAGGCGGTGACGAGTCCGAGAAATCCACGGATCTCTTTCCCTCGTGCTTCTGAAAGGAATTCCGCCTGGAATCGGTGAGGATCTCCAACCGCGTCTGCAAGGAATTCTTCCTACTGGAATTTCCGAGGATTTCCAGCCGTGTCTGCGATGAATCTTTTCTCAGGATCTCCATGGCTTCCCTCCCCATCATGGCGAGTTTCTTGGCCCGTGCCGAGTCCTTCCTGGTCTCCGATTTCATCTCGCTGAGCGTTCTCTTGGGTTTGAAGTGTGGTTCTCTGCCGATGCGTTGGAGAGTGTCCAGAGACTGGCTGCGGTAAAGCGGGTGACTGAGGTTTTCATTGGAGTCCGAGAGTCGGCGCTCGGTGATCGTGTCCTTCTCCTTCTGCAGCGTGACCTTCACCGGGTAGGGGGAGGCATAGCTGAGAATTGTCAACGCATCCTCGTAGACCATGTTCTCGAAGGAGATCGTCACGCTTTTGATACGGTCGCCTAGCAGAGAAAGAGAAATATGTAGGTTTGATTTCTTGTGTAATTGATTGATCTGAAAGGGGTGGGTGGTGGCATTGTGGCAAGTTGTCAGAGGTCAAAGGTTCCACCATTTGTTTAAGGGGCTAGGGAATAAACAAATGCTGAAACTAGGATAATACTTGTCTCCAACTAATATTAGTAAACTGTTTTTATATATATTATATAATGATATAAGAAAGTCTATTAGGACGACAGTAGTTTCATACTTCTTGTCAGTCAAAGTCATAGGTCAGAAGACAATTTTCGTTCGATTGCAATTAAAATTTAATTTTTACATTTTTGGACATTTTTTCAATATTATTATATATAAATATTTTTAACTGCCTCTAACATCTTTGACAAGGTCTATTATAGTATGTTCACAGGCCTCAAAATTAAACATTTTTCCAAGGAGCCATTTGGCTCCTGCAGATCCAGATACACTCAAAATAAGTGAAATACTGGTCTCCAAATGCAAAATAAGCTCGCAATGGCTCCCAGATTAGTCGCTAACTTGAGCCCTGGTTCATATAAACACAGTCCAGAACTTACCAACTTTGACCTTTCCAGATTCCACTGCGGGACCTTTGTTGTGCACGTGACTGACGAAGATTCCGTCGCGCATGTTTCCGGAGATGTTGAAGCCGAGACCAATGAAGTCTTGACTTTGTAGCCAGACACTGGTAACCTCAGGGTCCTGTGGACATAGTTTGTGGACATATGGTACATTGATGTGTACTTGATATTTATTTCACCACTACTGGCTTCATAAAACAATTGACTATCTCTCTCATTTCATAGCATAAATAGAATTAGATTTTTTTTGGTTCCAACATTGTAAAACATTTATGAAACAGAAAAGTTTGGAAAGATTAAAGTAATCAAAATGTGGATTAATATATTGCTTAATGTCACTGTAGGAATCTCTCAGACATAACTGATGATAATTACAATGTTAGAAAAGCTTTAATAAGATTAGTCCTTTAAACAAATACATGTAGTTAATCTAAATTGGGTGAAGGTAGTACACAGTGGTGAGGACAGTATTATTTAATTATGGTAGGACAGCAGTATCTAATTATAGTAATATTATGCAGGTAACCTACAGAATGTTGATATAAAAAAAGAAAATCCACCAGGAATGCTGTGAATCAGGTTTTCCTTGTACAATGACATTCACAGCAATCAAGAAGCAAGTCCCATTGTTTCTATTTTTGTAGGAAATAGGCCTTCCTCATGACATTGTAATAAAGTAATTCTTCTTCCCAAATGTTCTTAGTATTAATGTGTATAATTTATAATCGTAACATTTCTCACAAACCTTGGCCCAATAAATTAAATATTGTTTATTAAATTAAAATAGTATTTATCTATGCTGACTCCTGTTTACATGGAAGTCAATACATACCTGTACAGGTGTGACACATGGCCACCATGAAATATAATAATACAAGTCTGAAAATACTACTAATAAAATAATAATGTGTTAATTTAAAATGGACCAAATTCCACACGAAATCTGAGCATGCTCATAGCGCTTGCATCACTACCCCGGTCAATGGATCAGTGCGCACTCATGTTCCCTTCTCAACTCCCTGGGGAGGATCCCATAATGGTCCTATTTTCAACAGGCAATGCAACTGATCAATGGTAATAATTGAGCTGGAAGTACAGACTAATATCAAGATGCTAGATTACGATGACTATGTACGGTGGCCTGGCAGACACTTTGTGATGTGAACTGCGGTTCAGTGCGTTGAGGAAATAAATATTTACACGTATTGTAGCTAGCATGCTATAAATATTTGAATCCCTCGAAAGTTCTGTCACTTAAAATACTGCTGACAGGTTTACTGCAACATTCAGTGCTATGGATGTTGCAGGTTTCCTCCTGCCATAAACTGACAAGTCGTGATATGAGTGAAAGAATCTTGAAAGCGGTTCTATAACTGCAATTTAAAAACAATAAATAAAAAATGTACTGCAACAATTTTCAAACCTTTAAAGGCATACTCATGGTTTGTTGACATATTTCATGGTCAAATGTATTTACCCGAAAATATGTGCATTGGATTTGACTACACAAGTATATTGGTCACCAAGCTATATTTTCCGCATATCCCACTGGTTTCTAATATTGTCATATTTTATTTTATTTTATTTTATTTTATTTTTATCTCGCCGTTAAGTTTGCACATAACACAAGTCCCACAACTCTATTGATGTCATGCCACATCTAGCTGCTATGTCACTTGACAAAACAATCCTATTGTATACCTACAGTGTTCTACACCCCCATTTACTTACACTAAACACACGTGACGTATAAATGTCGTGCTAGTCAGTGTAAACGTATACACTACACTGACGAATCTTTCAAAAACTTTCTCAACAATAGAACATACTTGAACGGTGACTACCATCCTTTCATTACTGTGACTACGTACAATGTTAGTCATTCTACACAGAAGTGGTTGCCTGTCGAGAAAAGTGAATTAGTTTCTAAGGCAGGAACAGCCTATACAGAGAAACTTGGAGAACTATTTGGAAGCTATTTCCATTACATGAAGTCCTGGCTCTCCTGTACAAAACAGTGTAACTCGAACATAACTTTAATATCAACCGTAGCAATGGTGTCGTCTACCTTAGAGTTACACCATGTTATACAGGACAGCCTGGCCTGTGCTTCACGGATTGGTTGTACTGTAGTCCATGTGTAAACCAGGGCGTACGCCATGCTTTTACAACAGCAGGAAGTGACATAAAGTGATTTATGCCCAGACTATGGTACGACCCTTTCGTGAAACTCAAGCGAGTTCTTCCATTTTGTGAATGGACACTTACTAAGTTCCGAGGTACATGCTGAAATCAACAACATAAAACCCGGAATGAGTCTCAAATGTATGCAAAATATCCATGTTCAGGGTCACGTTCCACTGAACGATTGTATCACAACAGGGGTCGTAACTGATATGCATAGCACAATAGTTAGGTGCCAGGACACCTAATGTGGATGCTTAAAAATAAACCAGGACACCCGAGGTGAAGGTGTCCTGCCAGGACCCTGTTAGGATTTTGTTAGGATCCTGGAACTGGACACCCTAACATATTTTCTGTGATAATGTAAATTAGGAGTTACGACTCTTGTAGTGTGGCGGTCGTTCTGTGGAATGATTCCCAGATAGTTTAATAGTTTACACTTGGTGTATAGTAACTTGATCTACAGCACAGACTGTGTGTTGTAATCTGATTTAAACATCAAAGAAGCCAACATGAAGTGAATAGAGATAAAAATAAAATTACAATTAAAATTAAAAAGTGACTTAATAATTATAATGTGTACATTTACAATCCACACTCGAAAACATGCTCATAGTGCTACATTACCACCCCAGTCATTGGGTCAGTGTGCACTCACTTACTTACTCTCAATGCCCTGGGGAGTATCACACCAAGTTGTCGTGGTGTCTTTTATTACAGGAATAGATTACAGATTTGAATACAGGGGTTAGCATGGTTAGGAATCAGGATTTCCAAATTTAAACCATTACATGAATTGGGATAAATGAGAACTATGTTGGAAATGTCTTTTTGTCAAATTGTTAAAAACCATAAATTTAACTAAGAATCAATAAAGGGTAAGAGAGAAGAGAAGGGTTGCTGACAATGTTGGTATGCTACGACTGGCTTAGCTTTGTGAAATCATGTAAATGCAACATTTAAGTTGAAAAGGTATTGTGTTTCATAATTGCTAAACTACATATAGGTTTGGAACAACATTGGCATAATGGTAGTGAATGCATTATACATGTAAATAAGATTTCATGCAGTGTGAACAGGAAATTCTCATAAGCAGTCACAATTAATTAATTATATAGGAGAATATTACATTGCAATTATTTGTTACAACTTTTGTTTCATATACTCATGACTGTATATACCGCATGCAGGCTAGATATAGTTTTAAATAATTTATCTTAAATAATAATTTATCTTAAATTTTTTTTTTGTTTATTTAAAAAAATATTTTAACAAATATTTAATAAAAATTTGTAATCAAAATGTTTATCGGTTTCATTTCAAAGATGATAAAAATAAGTCAAAAGTTCTGAGAAACTAGTCCTAAGGACCAAATGTCAAAGTTTCAAACAGTTGACAAACAACTAATTGACGGACTAAACGGATCACACTAAAACTCACAAGGTCTATTCCTTCAAATGGAATCTATAAAAAGACAAGTTATACGAGAGTGAACTCTTCATTAAGAGTCAAAGTGGATATTTAAGATTTTACATTGATGTTAATTTTGCATAAAATGTAAAGAAAAACCAATATTAAAACGTTCCTGACCTCTCATCATTGTCATGACGAGACGCAATTGTTTGGTGTTCATAAACATACCATACAGTCTGAGAAACATACCTTACAGTCTGAGAAACATACTTTACAGTCTGAGAAACATACCTTACAGTCTGAGAAACATACTTTACAGTCTGAGAAACATACTTTACAGTCTGAGAAACATACTTTACAGTCTGAGAAACATACTTTACAATCTGAGGAACATATTGAGAAACATACTATACAGTCTGAGAAACATACTTTACAGTCTGAGAAACATACTATACAGTCTGAGAAACATAATTTACAGTCTGAGAAACATACTATACAGTCTGAGAAACATACTTTACAGTCTGAGAAACATACTTTACAGTCTGAGAAACAAATAAATGTAACAAAGAAAATAGCATTATTATAGATTTGAAAGTTTTCAATAGATTGTCTAGCAGGCTTGATGTCCTAACCCTCTCCCTGCTGGATTATGTACATGCGCTGCTCTTTAGGGCATCTCTGGTTGCCTACAGCATGGAGAGTGTTTAAAACTAATGCTATCAGATGTACACACTTGGAAACATAAATAGCTGTCATTAACAAAAATGGCCATCATAAATGTAATACAAACGTATTCTGAGAGTTATCGCCCTTTTACTTGACAATGTTATCCATATGCCCAGAAAAGAAAAAAGAATTCAAATTGTATAAAAAAAATTCCAAGCCATGGTTTGCTTTCTTGAATGTCTGATTTAACCTTTCTCCTGCATAGACAACTATGGAAGGGGGGTGCAGCTATTATTCCATGGAGAATGTTCAGTTCACAAATTAATCCCATAATACTCCTATTAATGCAAACCCTTTAATAGTTCAAAGAATAATTATTCACTGAACATCGAAAAAATAATAAATCAATAAATATATAAATAAATAAAAACAATTTTAAAAATCATTACTGTAAATAAATAATTAAATAAAAACTTTTGTTTTGAAATAGTGGTTCCATGTGGGTGAACATTCCCGCTAATGTAAAGCACTAATTCAATCAATCAATCAATATAAAATAAATATCTATTTTTCATGTTCAAACTAATAGGAGAGTTACGGTAGTTGCCTATCTCATGGAATGTGTTCTCAAGAGTTCTCAGGAGTTCTCAGGAGTTCTCACCATGCTCTTGAGATAGTCGTCATCCAGGGACCCACAAGACCCATGTCTCTGTAGAATTCCTGGTATGTCAGACCGTGGTAGTGATGCCCAGGTCTTACGTTTGTCATCTTCCAGTGCGGGAGACTGAAACAGTGGAGAGAATAAAATTAAACATGACGAACTGAAATATGGGGAAGGGAAACATGAGGGACTGAAACATATGGGATTGAATGAATGAATTAGCGCTTATGTCGCAGCAGGAATATTTCACCCATACACGACGATAGGGGATTGAAACATTGGGGTGATTTTCTGAATCATGATGGACTGAAACATGGAGGACTGGCAGAGGGATTGAAACATGGGTAACAGAAACACAAGGAACTGAAACATAGAAGATTGAAACATTGAGGTGGTTGAAACATTGAGGTTGAATTGAAACATGGAAGTTCTAGAATGAAACATGAGGGATTGAAAGAAGAGGGACTGGCAGTGGGACTGAAACATGTTGAAAGGAAACATGAGGAACTGAAAGACATCTTCTAATAGGTATGACTGAAACATGAAAGGAATAGATTGAAACGTGACGGAATAAAATCTGGAGACTGACAGTGGAACTGAAAAATTGGGGAAATATGGCGAACTGAAATGAGAAACTGATTAATGGTGGAGGGAAATATGGGGTATTGAAACATGGGTAACTGAAACATTGGCAGGATTTGAACAATTTATCAATACATGTATGGTGCTTCAACAGAGAACCAAAAGGCAGCTCAGAGTTTAGAACACGCACAGAATACATGTGCACATGTCAAAGGTGAAAGCACATCACTGTATGGTATAATGCTATAAATATACTTATCACAACCACCAGAATTCTTTATAGTGATTGTAACAAACATGTAACACAAAATAGATGATAAATACGAATTATTAAAGCTACAGTTGTTGTTGTCAGACAGTTGTTGTTGTCAGACAGTTGTCAGACATTTGTTGTTGTCAGACAGTTGTTGTTGTCAGACAGTTGTTGTTGTCAGACAGTTGTTGTCAGACAGTTGTTGTTGTCAGACAGTTGTTGTCAGACAGTTGTTGTCAGACAGTTAGACAGTTGTTGTTGTCAGGTTGTTGTCAGACATTTGTTGTTGTCAGACAGTTGTTGTCAGACAGTTGTAGTTGCCAGACAGTTGTTGTCAGACAGTTGTTTTGTCAGACAGTTGTCAGACAGTTGTTGTTGTCAGACAGTTGTTGGCAGACAGTTGTTGTTGTCAGACAGTTGTCAGACATTTGTTGTTGTCAGACAGTTATTGTCAGACAGTTGTTGTCAGACAGTTAGACAGTTGTTGTTGTCAGGTTGTTGTCAGACAGTTGTTGTCAGACAGTTGTAGTTGCCAGACAGTTATTGTCAGACAGTTGTCAGGCAGTTGTTGTTGTCAGACAGTTGTTGTTGTCAGACCGTTGTTGTTGTCAGACAGTTGTTGTCAGACAGTTAGACAGTTGTTGTCGTTGTTGTCAGACAGTTGTTGTCAGACAGTTGTAGTTGCCAGACAGTTATTGTCAGACAGTTGTCAGACAGTTGTTGTCAGACAGTTGTTGTTGTCAGACAGTTGTTGTTGTCAGACAGTTGTTGTTGTCAGACAGTTGTTGTCAGACAGTTAGACAGTTGTTGTCAGACAGTTGTTGTTGTCAGACAGTTGTTGTCAGACAGTTGTAGTTGCCAGACAGTTGTTGTCAGACAGTTGTCAGACAGTTGTTGTTGTCAGACAGTTGTTCAGACAGTTGTTGTTCATGTGCTTTCACCGTTGACACATGTATATTCTGCGCATATTCAAAACTCTGAAATGTTAACAGGTCAACATAAAGCCAATCCCATATAATACAACTTTCAGAACAACTTGTTGTCTTGGTAATAAATGGTGTCCATCTAGTGTTGTGTGTATACAAGATCAGTACCAGTACAGATACATTTGTATGATTGTATTTGTATATTAAAATTTTGGATGCCAGACTAAAATACATTCAGAAAGTTTCTTCACATAATTTGAAATAAATATCAGCATTGCAATGGTGACTGGTAAACTCCAATAGAATACAAGATTTTTGTTTATAAATTAATGAAATAGGACCAATTTTTAACTTGAAATCACAACCGACCTGCTTAAAACAAAATGTCTGCATGAACTTTAAAACCAGCACATCACGTGCTAAATCTGCTATAAGACTTGTTTTAAAATATAAATAAATTCTGGCAGTGCATATGGACCAACCATCCAACTAACCAGCCAACTAACCAGCCAACCAACGACTCAAACCAGTTTCAGGCTATTGTGTACAATCCATTGAAAACTTTCTATTGTATGTTTTTAACCCTCACAGCAGACAAAGCTTATATGACATTTCCAGAGGTAGTCGGTCGCGATGTTCCCGCATTCGACCCAAGACCCAAATACATGTCCTGAATTCCTTCACCTACACCTGCTATAAACACCTGCGGTCACCATTAATTACCTACACTGACTGGAATCAACATTGTTCATCAGTGAGGCTGTAGAATGTTAGAAATTTGCAGCAAAAGTGCAGTCTATTCATTAAGGCCACTTATATTCATTATTTCGTTTCTCATCCCAAATGAACTGCCGAAAAAATGGTCAACGGTTTAGAATGGATGTGACATTAGACATAAAATAGAATTATTAGATGTCATTAAATATATTTTAGTTACTAAAGTGCAAGATTTTTCTAGACCATTCATATTCATTATGTTGTTCCTTGTCACTATGAGTGAACATATATTAAAACTGTTTTTGTAAATTATCCACTTAAATGAATAAACGGCAATATACGTTAGATAATCAGTAGGCAATATATACTCAACAAAATTAATCAAGGGCCAGTAGCTATTTTGCACATATAAATTTAGCTATGCAATATTTTAACAATGAAGAATGTATGACCATCTACAGGTTGCAGCCTATTTTCAAGAACTTGCAGACATATTGCAAGAAGAATGGCACCAGATTCCTCAAGCCGTTCTCAAATTTGGTAGAAAGCTTCCCTACAAAATATCTGCTGGCCCTTAATTTATTTTGTTGAGTATATATATATATATATTATACATTTGCTAGGTAATGTTGTTATAATGTTTGCCATGTACTTCAATACATATATTACTCATGTATACACCTACATGTATCATTAAACATTGATGTATATTTCATAACAATATCACATTATGTTTATTATGTTTAGTATGTTTATTGCTCTTTAATCAAATATTTCTAAGTTAAAACCAGTAGCATCATAACAGAATTTACAGTCAACATTTGAGTGAGTGAGTTAGTTGTTTTACATCACAGCAGGATCAACATTTGAAGACCATTGCATAATAAATTTCAGCATGGTGATCAAAATTAATCTCAATTCAAAATGCATTACATCTAGTTGCAGAAATTCTGTACCTCATTAAAGTATTCAATTTTACTCACATTTTATTAAATAATCTTATTAAAGCCATGGAGGTCACATAAAAACTCCATTAACCCTCTCTATGTTGGATGTAACCAGAGATGCCCTACAGAGCAGCGACTGTGATTAATCCAGATGGGAGAGGGTTAATTAACATCCTCTAAATGTTTGAAGAGCACAAAAAAAGAAAATTAAATTCTGACTAAAAATAACCTTCTTTATGCTGGAGGCAACCAGAGATGCCCTACAGAGCAGCGACTGTGATTAATCCAGATGGGAGGGTTAATTAACATCCTCTAAAAGTTTGAATAGTGCAAACAAAACAAAAAATTAGATTCGGACTAAAAATATGGACATGCACAAATTTATGTCAAATGATTGTAACAAGCTATGGTGGAAGTAGTCTGACCAAAATAATTCCCTAGGGATTAAGAAGTCATGAGAATTTAGGCAGCTACTTGACCTTCCACGGAGTTGATTATTCTAGCGTGACTTAACCCAGTCATATTACATGTATTATGATAAATCATTCAGAGAGGGAATTCAGGGTTTATGTCACTGTTCCTCTGATTGGTTCTTAGACTAAAGTATTGAATGTCACTGTTGCGGTGATCTAACACAACACATTTTCTCTTTCCAAAAAAGATTATTAAGATTTAATTATCTACAGGAATATTGAATAAGAAGTGCTAAAAATTGCAGAACCAATACAAAATGTTTGGAATATTGCTCACAAAGTCATCTAACAATTCAGTTCACAGATTACAAAGCAATCCGGCCAATCAGATCGCAGCTTTCATATTCATCTGACCAATCACCAATCAGCTCATACTTCACAGCCATCTGACCAATCAGCTCAATCAGAGTTTACAATGCCATATGGCCAATCAGCTAGCAGCTTTCATATCCATCCAGCCAATCAACCCACAGTTTACAAAGCCATCAGACCAATTAATTTTATTGGTGTTGAATCTGTTGATTTGCAGAAAATGCCAAATGCAATTATTTTCAACTTCCAATTTCCAAGTATTAGCAATATTTGACAGTGATTGTAAATATTTGCGTTTTCCCAGCATGCATATTTACCTGGTTCTGCTTCGCGTTGGGGTCGCGTGTGTGTTCTTTACAGCCGACATAGCCGCCAAAACCTGTAGAACAGAACACAAATACGTGTACTAATTGACGATGTGTATTTGCCGACACAAAGCACAAATATTTCAAAATTGCAGACCTGTAAAACAAGACGTTAAGGGGAAAAGTTTAAATCTATTTCACTGTTCGTGTACAGTGTGCCATGATATTGGACAAACTGGACTCCATGGTTGTGAAACATCTTTTTACGATTTCATGCTCAACTCAGTTTTGTTCACAAATCCTCATACAAAATTTTTAAGTTTTTAGAAATTGTACTAAAAAATGTTTCATAACCTCGGAGCCAGGGCTCTCCTGTATGAAACAGTGTAACTCTAAGGTAGCCGTATCTCCAACCCGAGCTATAGACTACAACATTGGTAGCCTTATCTCCAACCCGAGCTATAGACTACAACAATGGTAGGGTTGGAGATACAGTCACCATCGAGTTACGCTGAGTGCCCTGGTCGCAGCATAATAATTAGACTTTAATACATGAGCTAGTTTGTCATATTGATTTTACAACACTCGTGATTCCAAAGTTAATATTTTCCGTAAACACTCGTATCGAGTGGGTTATTCTAATTATTCAATATAATCATTTTAATGTAATAAACCATTGAAAACTGCAGACAAACAGCTTATCGAGAGGGAGAACACAGTCGAAAACGTGTACATTTCACCTAAGCACGAGAAACAAAAAGAAGTAATCAACACTGTTGATTATGGAATCGTTATTACACAGTAGATATCCACCACGTTATTACACAGTAGATATCCACC
>JAUTBT010003718.1:0-17925 GCA_032361225.1 Lepetodrilus schrolli | reverse complement strand
CCCCCCCCCCCCCCCCCCACACTAGCGATACCGCGTCATATAAATTATTTGCCTGATGGGGAAGGTCAATTGAAGACAAAATGTGCAGTAAATATATCAAGGTACGAATATTAAAAGAAATGCAATGGGCCCGTCAATACCAGGGGATATATCAGTGTCATGTTGACATTACGCAATTTAATCAGGTAATAGACACCATTCTTTTATACGGGAGTCTCAAGAAAATCGTATCTTTCTCTTTGCCTGTATTCAAATTATCTGTAAGCATGCGCCTCCAGACCCCAATAGGTAACTTAGGTAGATTTCTACAGATGCTATTAAATCGCTTTTCATTACGCCTATATTTCAAAATTTCTGGTGCTAAAATCTGTCAGTATCATTACCGATGCCAGGAAATAGCATTTTATAATACTCACATTTCGAAATTTCGGGGAGCATATTTCCAGACCACACTAGATAACATTGTGCTATGTTTCTATAGATTACAGGAAATCGTACTTTGTTATGCCTACATTTCGAAATTTTCGGAAGCATGCCACTCCACTATATAACACGTGCTAAAAATTATGTTGTGTTCTGTAGATACCAGGACATCGTATTTCATTACTGGTATGCGTATATTAAAACTCTCCCGAAAGCGTGCCTCCGTGGGAGTCAGTAGATAACTAATAACAGTACAGGCCGTCAACATGCACTATTCATACCTATTTGAAATATGCATCTTAGTACATGAATATTAACATGTAACATGAAGGATATTTCTTTCACAAATATACAGATTGAGTCCCTAGATCCGCCACTGCTATGAGCTGTTCCACTGGTTCCATTAACAGTGGTATTGTCCACTATCACTCGGTGTCTCTTCACAGTAAGACATCTCATCAAACAGTTCATCTTTACGCTGATTATCTCTACCCCAAAACGATCGTTTGAAAACCACGTGTCTTGAACATTCTTAGAACTCGCTGACCTTCATGAGATTGGATGGTGGAATTAGAGGTCGCTCCTCTTCGTTGATCCTGGCTCGGATAATCCTGATCCTGTTGGGATCCACAGCGGCCACGCTTAAGAGGCTGATGTAGATGATGGACAGAACCAGGCTAAGGAAGGACATGGTCCACGTACAACCCTGAAAGTCAACAAGTTACAGACTCTATACCATGACAACTACGTCAATGCAATAAGCTTTAATTACATATTTAATTAAAAATACTAGTATATGATTTACCTGCTGTATAAGACTGGTCTGGTAATATAGAAACATGTTGTGCGCCTTTAATGCCGATGATTGGTCGTAGTATTGGGCGGCCGTGAGGCAGCTGTAAATAGGTCATGCTTAAATATAGGACATGCATTAAATATTGGAAATACATGCATAGGCATTGCTGTACGCATAGAGCATGCCATAAATTTAGGATAAATGTCAATATGCTGTAATTATATGTCTAAAGTTAAGTAGCAAATAACGTTAATTAGCAGGCTTTCAATCTGAACGTACCCAGCACGGGAGAAGAGGCGGTGGTAACGCAATGGTAGAACGATTGGACCGGAGCCAATGGCCCAAGATCAAATCTCGTCCAGGGAGCCCAGCATCATGTTCACGAGTTACTATTGATAGGATGCGCTTAATTGTATCGTGGTAATGCAGTTATCATCTTTGGTTTGTCAGTGCCAGCCGGTGCTCGCCGGTTTACTGCAACATTCAGCGCTATGGCTGTTGCGGGTTTCTTCCTGCCCTAAACTGACAATCCGTGATATAAGTGAAATAATTTAAATTAAAAGCGGCTCTAAACCCTAATTTAAAAATAATAATAATAAAAACAAGGAGATAATTAACATAAACTTACTCTGTTGCGTTAGTGAAGGTTGTTTGTAGACTGGTGCACCACATTAGGAACTGAGTGGTCAGCGAGGATGCCCCTACCAGGCCCAGGACAGTGGTCAGGAAGAACACCAGCGTTTGTAGGAAGAAGCAGCTGTAGAGTAGAGCATTGTTATATATGTGGCAGCTGTATCTAATCAGCCAGGATACCTACTGCAGGTGTGCTTGGTGTATATTGCAAACATGACATACTAGTATACTACACCTACAACTTCGGTTTTACATTAAATCGTAGAGGTTACAATTCCACGGTAGACCACCTCACAAATATAAACAAATGTTTTGTTCCCCCTCCTAATTAGTAAGTAATGTATGTGTATAAATACCCCCCCTGTATGTGTATAAATACCCCCGGACCGGATTTCGTCTTCCAATAATTCAGTGGTCCATAGTCTGCTAGGAAATTGTTGTCAATATTTGTCATTAAGGTTAAAATGAAGTGACTATCTGTTGAATTCCAAGTTAATATTTACACCGGTGAAGATTGTTTTGGAATGTCCCCTACCGTAAAGCAGTGGACATATTTGTAATGCACAAGAGAAGATGCCAATTATAATCCATCCGATTATGTATATTTGTGATACTATCCCTCCAGTGTAGTGATAACTACTCACATTCTGTTACCCCAGCAACCGTGGACGAGCAGAGATAATAGGTTCCACCCAGATATCGCGCCACATGAGTACAGCACCACCTCACACAGCATTCCTAATATCCTGTCAGTCTGGACATACAAATAGCATCAACTATTAGTTTAATAACCAACGAAACCCATATGCAAGGGCGTCAAATGAACATAGAAATCGACTAAGTTGCAAGGCGACCGGAAAAACAACTAACTAAAGATGAACTTTTTTTATAGTGAAATTGACCATCTATCCAGCAACCAATAAAATAACGTTTATTATTAGCCAGCCAGTCGCAGAGCTCTATTAGCCCTCACCTTGTACACCCGGCGTCCAGTGATGTCCGTGGTCGCAGGCAGGCAGTCCAGGTCGCTGTCGCCCCTCAGAATGAGAACACTAAGAATACAGGCTCCAGCGCACATACATATGATGACATGAAGAAAACTGACCATCCAACGACAACTCGTTCTATCCTGGTAAGGCATCCTGGTTGAGGATCTGACAGAAATATAATTTCCATGCTGCTAACTGTCTTTATTTGGGAATATGTGATGCTTGATACTAATAATAGTACGTAGTAGATTGTCCGAGGTCACTAGACGTCACATTATTGGTATGCATAGTACATGGATGTCGGCCAGAGAAATTGGTCGTCAATTGGATGGGAGTTATACCGGCGTCACTCGTCTAGTAGCTAAACATGGCCGGACTAGCAATGTCAAGGATATGCGACGTCCAGGTAGACCTCGAGAGACTTATTCGCCGCAATCGCTTCATGTTCAGTATATATTATTAAAAGCCAACTGGATACTACGGAAATCTTAATGGACAGGCTTATGTGGTTTCGTATTTTGATGACCGCCCATGATTATCAACAAGGCCAGTCTTCATGGACGATATTGCCAGGTCTCATTGTTCAGGAGCTGTAGTGGAATATTTATGTCGACAACGCTATTACGACTTACCATGGCCAGCTCTCATCCCTGATCTTAACCCGATCGAACATCTTGGGACACATGTATACATGTACTCACACCTCAGTATACTAGTACTCACACCTCAGTATACTAGTACTCACACCTCAGTATACTAGTATTCACACCTCAGTATACTGGTACCCACACCTCAGTATACTAGTACTCACACCTCGGTATACTAGTATTCTCACCTCAGTATACTAGTATTCTCAGTATACTAGTATTCTCACCTTATTTGTCCCTCGATGTTTACCTCACCAACAAAACAAAACGGCTGTGATCGTCTAATGTATATATGCACCTACCAAACACCAGCATCTTAATTAAGTGAGGTAAATAATCTCGTGTTATCTATCACGTGACGGTATCTATAACACATACATATGTCAGATGCATATCAGCCAGATAGCTCGTGTATCGATACGCGGACCTATGTATAACTTACATCATCACACTTCCAGGATCACGTGAGAGAGAGAGAGAGAGAGAGAGAGAGAGAGAGAGAGAGAGACCAAGTGAGAGCGTGTGAAAGAGATAGACAAACAGACAAACACACACACACACACACACACACACACACACACACTCTCTCTCACACATAGACTATCCATAGTCTCAGAGGGTTAAAGAAAATCAGTAATATATAACTTATATTGATTGATATTATATTTATATGAAAGGAGCCCCTGAAATTCTTTACGTGTTCTCCAGTAATCTAGACTTGCTTAATTGCTCTAAGGGGAAATTTTGAATAGGAGGATTTTGGTGAGAACAGGGTGTGACACAGACTAACACACACACACACACACACACACACACACACACACACACAGAGAGAGAGAGAGAGAGTCAGAGATGAGAAGGATGATGATATATTGTTGTTAAGGGGACATGTATAATTAAGATAAAATGTCGCATAACAAAGGCTATATTTCTTACGTAACCTCAGATCTTTTAATGTTGATGCATCTGAGATTGTTATCAATCTTTCATTGAAAGCATTTTAACATTTACATTCCAATCATGGTATAACCACATATCGGTGTATAACAAAGGCAAAATTAAATCTAACGTTAACAACCGGAAAAATATGTAGGGAAAAAATATTAGTATTGTCTCTGTATTCAGAGAGAGAGTTACCCGCAAGGCACATTCTATCATCAGATGGTTCCCACTTTTCACATCATGAATTAAAACTATTACCTTCTGGTCGCGAGGAAAACATGTATCCGCACTTTATATGATTTATAATCATTCCCAGTTTTATCTACGTTTGCATCCTACTTAGTATGTGTGTATATTTCTTGTGGTTTTTTTTTAATGTACATGATGTATTGTATTATTTCGCTCTACCTTGAGTTACATAACAAATTTCCCTTGTGGATATTAAAGTATTGTCTATTGTCTATTGTGGAGACAACCCCACTATATCAATCTATGTGCAGAATTTTGGCTGGAACAGTCCTGAAGACCAAGACTAGTCTACAGTGAAGTCAGTGGCTATGGGTTCAGAGGTTGTTGCCTTTAAGGCATACAATCACGGTAGTCTACGTATTGTTGACATATTTCAGGGTAAAACGTATTTTTATCTTAAAGTATGTACACTGTATTTGTTTGAACAAGTATATTGGGCAACGAGCTATAGTTTCCGCATGTCCCAATAATTTTAAATATTTTCATATTTTTTGTATTGTAACCATGGCGATGCAACCTGGTTATATCTATAATAATAATAATAATAATAATAATAATAATAATAGTTTGTTTGATATGATGTAGTGTTGGTAGTCAGTTGCACGATAGTATGTAGTTGTACTTTGCAAGCCTACAGTGAAAGGGATACGGCCTTTTGACTGTGGTGCAAAGGTGAGAGCCTTTAATGCTCAGACTGATAATCTAAGTTGTAAACCAATTAAATCCCCATCTTCCCATAAAGAAACCATCAAATTGCTAAGGACAATTTAATTACTAACACTTGCTGGTCATCGTGTTGATGCTATCTGCTCTGTCATTCGGCACTAATGATAGTTGAACCTACAACAGCGAAGTATGAGAAGGTTTCGAGGATTTCCGGACGGTCTTTCAGCCTGGTCAGAGCGGTAGTCTGACGTATCGTTGCATACCCAGTGCAAGTTACTAGGATCAACTATATGTGTACTTATTTCATATTATATGATCACGTAGAAAATTAAAAAAACAACACTAAAGGCCTTATGATGTAACTCCATCAACGAGAGTGAAAGTGCGGTTACAGTATGTTTTTGACTAGCGACAATAAATACAAACATTTTCATCGTGTCACTAAATGAAAACGAAAGAAGGAAAATTTAAGTGTTACCACCTTTACACTAAGTCGTTCCACTTCGAGTTATGTCCCCTTATTGCATTCATATACTAGTAATAAGCAAAACAGATTACAACCATTATTAAGAATTTTACCGGAAGTTCATACCGGCGAATTTTGTCCACCATACAGTGGTGAAAAGAATATTTGGAAGTACATGCACACATATGATTTTATGTGTGTCAACTGAATGTACTTTGCGGTTGTAGCTAAGAAATAACTAGTCCAAAACGAGCATAAATATCTGTGATTGTATGCCTTTAATGTATTGAATTTTAAGCTTCAATTTGGTCCAAACTAACCATCCATAGCTGTGATTGCAGGACTGTGACTCTACTCCGCGTCTTCGAATCTCTTTGCATGGAATTGTAAATTGTACACACCACATCAGTCAAACCGTTGTGCTCGTTTTATTTGTTGAAATAATAATGCGACTAAGAGAAATGTATTCTGCGCATGTCCATAACTTTATTTAACTAAATATCCGGTGGTAGTGGGGAGTAATACATTGCCTTATATCACATAACATACTTCATGATGGTTCATCAACAGTCATCATTCCTTCTGAACAAGCCCAACTCTTTTTCTCCATGCCCACCACATTGGTTAATTCTTCCCCACAGTTAAGAAATTAAGAACCGGTCCCAATTTATAAAGATTGTGATGTCGGCGTTTGCCAGGTAAATGACGATTTTCTGTAAATTGTCTAATCATACTGAATTACCCAATGATTACTATATATGATCGTATGATTATCTATATCGTACTCTTGTACCACCGTGTAAAAATGAATAACAACTCTGAAACTGTGTTAAATAACATTACCACGTCGTCTTCATTGTTAGGCGAGAAATTAACACATTCATCAGCCATGTGTATATCTTTGAAAGATATACAGGATATTACTTTCTTTCTTCTCAAATACCATGTTAATCTCGTCAAGTGGAGCGGAACAGTCGATATTTTCACGAGTGGCGCCAGGAAAATACAATAAATGCTTAATTAACCAGCTGAATGGAATTGTGGAGTACATCTTAATTGATTTCATCGCAAGTCAATCAGTCTTTATTCCATACTTCTGACGTACCACAATTAATTGAATCTGATTGGTCGAAATGGTTTTAAAAGTGTGGTCCAATCGCAATAATACTACGGGAAATTTCCATTAAGATCATAGAAGAACAATCTCGTGTTATCTATCACGTGACGGTATCCATAACACACACATACGTCAGATGCATAAGAAAATTAGTTGCCGGAACTATAATTAAAATACAAATAATTAGTTTTAATGAAGTTCTCTAACACTATGAAGAAAATGGTAAGCAATTTAGGTTCCATTAGGAGGCCTACATGGGTATCGTTTCACGAAGCTCTACTACCAGACTAGTCTATAGCGCTCTCGGCGCGATCTTTTATACATGGGGATCGTACACTTACGAGAGCTCTATGGTCTCATAGTGGCTAAGAGAGATACCCTGGACGACAACTCAACTGGCGCATATCCAGCGGCAAGGCTAGCTACTGCGAGTGATCACAATCACAGTGATCACAGTGGTTCTGTCGCGAGCCAGCGTGAACACATTGTTATGTTATCTGATGCATCATGATAGTAGTAAAGTACATGCATTCGTAAATGTTAGTTGTTTGTTGTTGTTTTTTTATTGATCGATTTACAAATTACTTTAACACCGGAGGTGTTTAAATGTAAAATTCCACCTGGGAAATTTGCAGTAGATAGAGGATATTTCGTGTGTCTAGTGAAATAGTATGTATCTCTCGTCGAGTGACGTGGGAAAGGAGATATAATATCGGTTTTACCACGTCACGAGACAATGAAAATATCGGTTTTATCACGTCTCTAGACACATGAAATATCCTATTTATTATATACTTTTATTATATAATTGTCAACAAAACTGGACAATGTATGCTGACGTCATGAGCTGGTAACATGACGTGTCACAATAGATCATCGAACGTTTTGAAATAATGACGTTGCAATAAAGTATTCATGACGTCAAATCAATTACGGTTGATCCACTCATGGAAATATCTACTCTCCCACTCCACTCGATGAGATAAACATGGTATATATGAGAAAGAGAAAAAAGACTTGAGTATCCTCTAGACTATTTGTTTTGACATCGCTTATGAATAAATAAAACAGAGTGGACAGATTTCGCTTGCGGACACCATCATGACCGTTCCCACAAAAATAAAAATACCCCGAATGGTTAAATGTTTGCTTATTATCACTGGTCCACTGTCTGTGAACTGTCCGTTGTATACGTTGGTCGTGAGATGATATACTCTCGATTAGAAGACAGTAATGGTTGCTGCTCTTCATCGGCGGTGGGGTCGTATACCACCCTGACGCGTACAATGTCGGGGTCCACGGTGGGTACACACAGGAGGGTGGCATACAGGACTGTCAGCAGGACTGACAGGAGGAACACACTCCACGTGCAACCCTAGGGACACAGGGTATAAGATGTACTAACGGTACAATGTGCATGTAACAGTCTAGCTGCAGTTCTGTAGCTAAAACGTGCCCCGTTTACTATTTTGCTATCTGTATGGCACCCTTTAGCTACAGAGGATTGCAGTAATATGCATCAACAAAAGTACGCACCAGGTCTCAATGTGCTGGGTCAATCACTACATGCGGAATAAATACACGGGGCAGAATTAAATCCAGCTAGGAATGGATTCACTAGCCATTATACGTCATATCTCCATGCTTATTTTCGAAAAAAACGTTGTTTTCACATAGTATTTTATGAAATTCGTCACCGACGACATCTTGCAGCTATTATTTGCTATTTTCATTTTTGGCAGAGTGCGCAGCACAATCCCCTCTATTTTCGGATTACTATTTGTGAGAATTCGGCCATGCTAGCTAATTTCTTAGCCGGCCAATGGAATTGCAAGTAAGAGTCACATGATTTGCCTCGATTTGCCTCACATATTTCATGGTCAACCGTTGGATAGATTAATATATATATATATATATATTTATTATTATTATTATTATTATTATTATATTATTATTATTAACCGAGTGTCTTTAGATATCGTCTATATCCTGCACTTAGGGATAATCTTTGTATTAGACGAGCTTCAGAGATTATCCCTAAATGCAGGATATAGGCGATATCTAAAGACACGAGGTTAATAATTCCTTTATCATCTAATGTCAAGCTTAAATACTTCTCTATAAGAAGAAAACATCAACGTGTGAATCGACATTTTAAAGTAACGCGTAGGAATACATGCAGGTCAGTAAATTGTAAACCGCTTCACTCATTGATAAATACACTAAAGGAAAATAACAACGTCAAAAACAATTCTCATTTTTATTAAAAATGGTAAATATAATAAATCTAGTCGATTAGCACATAGTCTCCGATCATAATTGTCATCTTGCTTACTATTTCCACACAGTAGCATTTAGAAATAGTAGTATGACATGAAAATGACGTCATGTGAAATTTGCTCCCTAATTTGCATAGTTATCTGATTTGAATGAGATGGCAATATGTCTATATAGCTATCACCAACTAACATGCTGAATAAAGTACTCCAGGCTATACTATACTAATTATCCCACAAATGCTCTACGCATGAACGACCCTGTGCAATGTCTATACAGCTGTCATTCACGCAGACTAAAACAAGGCTAAAACAAATAGTGTTGAACGACATCTTCCAGCAATAGTAACCACTGACTTAATCAATAATTATCTTCCCAGTCAAGTCAAGTTTATTCGCTTGAACCACTCACAGTGGAATACAGCATATAATGTACATTTTCGTCATAACATAATAGATAGTATATACTAGTCAAAACGTTTTGTACAAAAGAAACGATAGCAAAATATGGTGACTCTACATGTTTCACTTGTCTTATTCTTGCCTTGACAATTTAAAAATATATGATATAAATTTACTTAGTTTTTTAATTACTGAGATTTTGTTAGAGTTTAATAATTGGTATAATGTTTGAAAAAATTGGTTTGTAGGAATATTATTTAGATAAATAGCACTGTCTTTGGGCTTTTAGACTTTCACATTCGAACAAGTAGTGGTACAGTATTCGTCCCCTATACTATTTGTATTACACAGTTTACAAATTCTATCAGAATAAGGGATGTTATACCAACGACCTGAAGTAATGGTTGTATGTACGATATTTTAGTATGGACATTTTCTAATTAAGTAGAATATACTGCTCAGATCCAAATATTGGCTTATACAGTCATAACCTTCACCTTTGGAGGAGAGCAGTTTTTCAGATTGCCAAAATTGCAAATATTGGTCTTTTAAGCACCGTTCTACCTCAGAGACAAGCCATTTGTTACATTCAGGTAGTTGATTGTTCCAGATATACGATAGACCACATTCATCCAAAATACTTTTAACGAATTTAAGCCATTGCGATTTACCTAAATATGTTACAATCATATGATTATAGATCACCGTAGAAATCGTATTATCATTATTAGTATCCAACAGTAGTCCAGTTAATACGCGTACGACAATTACAATCGGAAATTAGATGTGCTAAATGCCGTCGATTAGCAGATCTAATTTCCGATCGTAATTGTCATCGTGTTTACTATTTCCGTATAGTAGCATCTATCAATAGTAGTATGACGTCAGACGTCATGACGTCACACACGGTCAGTGTTCCCTAATTTGCATAGTTATTAGTCAGGCAAAGTAACATGATACACGAAATATCTGTATACTTCCTTGTTCTCATCAACTTACTTGAATTACTGGTTATATAAAGGTATATTGTTACAATTTAATAAATACTATATTAGTTTATATGTATGCACATAATATTTGGCAAACTTTTGAATAATATGTATTTTCCGTAAACACTCGTATCTCGTGGGTTATTCTCTAATTAATATACACAGTACAAGTGGTACAAACATATATGTAATGTAAACATGGTTAATGTGCGTATTATTGAGATATTATATCCATCTACATCTACAGAACCGTCACACACAAAAAAGAAATCTAGACTTGAATGATGTGTTAAAGTTAAAACCATAAACCAGGTGTACACGTGAATGGGGTTTATTTTAGTATGTAACTATATCGTATATGATATTTAATTCTTATAGTAAGAAACGTTCAAGTTCATTTACCAAGCTTCAGGGAATTTAATTTTATGGAAATTAATAACTAACCGTCCGTGAGAGAGTTGCTTTAAAACTCGAAATACAGGTAGCATTATACTCTATTCATAAATACGAAAATATGCATTTTACATTTTCAAAACCACAAATGTTGCATTGAATTGAATATGAAGAATGAAGAGGAACTGACCAAACAGTGGGACAGTATCGAAGAACAGAAAACAAGACATGAAGCGTCCGTAAAATACCTACTGGGAAAATGGATCGACGATAAATGAAGCATTAACTAATCTATCTTCCGTGTATGAGGAAGTTCGTACTTAATTCATGGAGCAGACAGGAACATATGAAGCGTTCGTAAAATGACTTCTTCAGTCAACACTCCAAGAAAGAAGTACGAGGCACTATACACAATTTTATATATTTTGTTTGGTATCATGTTTGCTCAAATTGAAGTCCAATGAAGACACATATATTATTTGAGGTTGACTACTGCTCTTGGAAATGTATTAGACATCAATAAATGACAATTTTATGCCGAGGTATGCATGTACATGGACAAACCTTTTGGTGCTATTAAAGAGACCCAGCAATGGTCAGTCTATAGTATAACTATTTCATTGTGTTTATAATTTTAAATGTTTCATTGTTCTTTAAATTAAGGATGGTTAACAGCAATGCCACAACACAGACAGCGCATCCTAAAATGAAAACAACGGAAATGGAACTTTTGTATATGCTTCTTCACTGTATGTGCGAATTCGTTCTGACAAAGGTATTATATGGACTGTTCTGAATAACTTATTTCCTATTATTGCTTCAGTTGACATTTTTCTTTTTTAAAATCCCATGAAGAACATACAATGCTTCTCCAATGATGCTCTTGTATATATTTTAATTGATTAAAAATGTATTTAAAATATATTTTTAACATAGAAGGGATTTAATAAAATTGATACATGTAAATGACAAAGAACATGAGCCTAATTTAATTAGCGTCTACGTTAGAAATGTGGCTGCCGCTGACATTGAAATTAAATGTATTATTTTCAAATATTGCACTGAAAGCTGAACAAATTATTTTAGAAAATGGAACGCCGAGAATACATCCTGAACCAAAAAAGAAACTTGATTTTAATCTGCAAAAAAATAACGATTTACAAATTCTTAGACTGTTGATTATCGACCGAGGACGCGTCCTGCGCAGGTTGGAAGCTTCAAAAGCCGTACCGGAAACGGTGCGAGTGTTTGGTTGCAACCAACAGGCGATACATATTCTAAGGACATGTGTTCAGCTAAGAACCAACAGTAGATGGTCCACGATTATGAATAACGCGAGTGACACGTATATGGATGACGGACAAAATACGGTTACGTTATCTGTGCAATCGCTGTCGTCGCTGTTTCATCGTCACTCGAATTATTCATGGTTTAGATCACAAACCATTCTGAATCGGTCACACTCTGCACGCCTTAAGTGTTAGACGCCCAGATACCTAGGTCCAGTTTTGACGTCAACTCACCGTCACGTAGTGCTTGATTGTTCAGTTTAAGTGACGAGGAGCAATGTCGTTAGATCTGGCGTCACTTAAAGCTCAAATAATTAACAAAAGAGAAAACTGCAGTTCATTATAATTACCTTCTTTAAATCCATTTCAAAGCCTCACTTAATCCAAATCAAGTTTCTTTTTTCACTCAGTATAGAAGCAGTTTATCCCGTGGTAATTAGTTTGCTGGTTTATATTCAATTAAACATTAATTTTAATACCATGTCTACTGGGCCACTGTGCGTATCAGTGTTGGTAATAATCAACGTTAAAATCGGAGTTCAAAATCTAGAATAAACATAAAAGATAATAATGTATCGGGATGATATATTGGTATGGTCTATTACTAAATTTGCGACTGGCGTAAATTGATATACAGCCTCGAAACACAGATAATACTATTATGCCTATGTTAGTAGGGGCAATGGTCTAGTTTCGTGAATGGAAGCCTATTGTGCCGTGATGTAGATATAAGCATTGTTATAAATTTCTGTTTTCTATTTTAAACTTGCACATGTTAATTCATTTGATTAGAAAACAAAGCTCCATATATAATAAGTAAAACAGACTATTAATGTCTTCTAGATGAATAGAATAGGGATCGTCAAATTATTAATTGAAATGTAATCTTTAGATACTCACAAATCAAAAGAAATACGACATTCCGTGGGTTTTGATGAACATCTTCAAACATGAATCATGAAAGTATTAATGTACTTTCAATTTTGGACATTATTAGCAGCAATATATTTTTCAAAATCTCAACAAACAAATCCACAAAATAATAAAATAAAACAAAAACCATTTCACCGAACTCGGGGTCTTGTGATCAGCACCTGCCGTGCTCTAGGCAAGCGGAAATCATTGAGAAAAGTGCAATCACATATCATCAGCCAATTTGCATCTCAAACTCCTCACCAGAACATCACAGTGTAACAAACCTAAAAGGAGATTTACGTCAATAACAGTTCACGCAAACCATGGTTTCCCCCCACGTGCCGGTGATTAACTTGATATTCAACACCGGTATATTATATCCCCCCGAAAAGAAAAAAAGAACAATCTCGCGTGTTACGCCAGCAAACGAAATGGTCACTCGCGTGTTGTACTACTGTCGTACAGACAGAGTTATCTCCCACCAGCTGTTTTCTGTGATGGTAATCTTGTGGCAGCGCAGCTCGGCTTAAAGGATTGGTCTGGTTGTGCGTTTGAAACACCAGCCTTTTATCCCTTGTTGTGTTCTTCTGTGTTGAATGGCCCTCGGCGCAAGCCATGGTCTCGGGTTAAATCTTAACACCACGACAGAGTGGACAGTCATTACCTTTTTAATAATTTCTTTCCACTTGTCACTCGGACGTATAACAAGTTATTATGTTCATTTCATTCTTACGCCCGCGTGAATAAAGGGGGGTAATTTAGTGTCAAGTGTCACCGGACACCACGTGACCTAGGGCAAATGTCCCGATGACCACGAGATCTTGATGGTTATCGCGAGTTTTTGAAAAGAATAAGTTCGGCCTCTCTTCTTTCTTTTTTTATGGATGGTGGGGTAGATGAATGGAAATACGAAAATACTCGAGCAATCTGTTCATAATAGGTTCACATCCTGCCCGATAATGACATCATATTTGTTTCGACGTATTGACATATGTCCGCAGGAAAGCCATTAAAATCCACAAAATGATCCTATTTACATCCACAACATATAATTTTAGTATATGTGTTAAGCCAAATGGATTAGAAAGCATGTACAGTTTCCTTTCCTTTTTTTCTTTCTATTAAACCAGGAAATGTCCAAAATTGTATACGAGGAGACATCACAATTTCCTCAGAAGAGCGTAAATCCAAGTGAACAGATTGAAATTCTACATCGCAATCGGAAGAAGCAGGTTTACTTATAATTAAAATACAACTGCCATTTTTGTCTATTTTAAATCCGCCGATTATTTACAAGAATGTACGTACAGTTTTCTTACAATTATCTTCCACGAATATACTATTTTGAAACTGATCCATTATTATTATTATTATTATTATTATTATTATTTTGGTACCAATATATTACACACAATTATATTAACTAGTATATCCTTGTGTACATTGCATCCGATGTGGACGTGTACACAGTCATATATGTATAGAAAACACCGCCAGTATATTCAGTGTATTTTATCAAATACATCTATAATAATAAAATAATGCTTATCATTTATTTTAATGCGTGTAAATTGACGTATAATATGGTGGAATAAATAAATTAATTTAACTTTCCTGTGCAGTGATTAAAAAAAATGCATTGTTTGCACTCTTAACTTCAAAGACTCACCATCTGTGACGGATTCAAATGGAATCGTATTTGAGCGGAACTACTAAGCTACATATGGTCCTGTTTAAAACCATATCTTGATTCAATTTAACTATTAACTGCATTTGTAATAACGAATTGAAATTCATATTGTATTGTATGGCAATCCGTTTGATTCTACAACGTGTGTTTAAAATTTTAACTTTAAGACAAATCTGTTACAAAATTACATGTAATAAACGTGACCTGACGGATTGGCCATTGATCACAGATTATCGAAAGTCTTGCCTTGAAATTAATTACCCTTGTTATAAATTGTCACTCAACCGATAAAATACCATATATCTAATGTAATTGTTCACGCACGCATGTTTTGTGTGTTAAAAGATGACAAAGAACAATTTTCCATTATCAGGTAATATTGTTTTCTTTTCAATTGTGGGGAAATGAACATGGACAATTCAGAAAATATAAATTACATTCATTAACAAAATGTATTTCATGTGATATTAGTATAAACTTAAACGATATCCAGATGCATTTTACGTTATTGGCATTTCGTGAATATACTGTGTCATTCAGACACCAGCTGGGACCAGTTTATTGGTAATATCAAGACAATTTAGATAAATGGAAGATGTGCTACCATTAAACCGTCGTAACCTGGCACATGTATATACCGTGATATAAATATAGACATAGTATTACTAGACCAATCTGTGACTATAAACATACAGAGGCGATCGGTAAGACATTCTGTGGAGAGCCGCGGAAAATCTCCCAGCTTAAAAATGTACATCTCCTCCTTTACTTCTTCTTTTCTTTCTTCGTCTTTCTTCTCTACTCCCTTCCCTCTTCTCTCTGTTCTCATCCGTCGTATTTATCCATGTTTCTCTTAGAGAAAGGCTTTCTTTTCTTCTCTTTCTTATTTCTGTTTATATTAGCGCTCACTCTCTCTCTCTCGCTCTCTCTCTCTCTCTCTCTCTCTCACACTCTTCTCTCTCTCTCTCACCCCTCTCTCTCCACCCTCTCTCTCTCTCTTCATATTATTAGTATAGTTATTATTATTATTATTATTAGTAGTAGTAGTAGTAATAGTAGTAGTAGTAGTAGTAGTAGTAGTAGTAGTAGTAGTAGTAAATGTAGTATTATCTGATTAAATTACTATTGTTATTGTTATTGTTTTATCATTTAATTTTTATTTTATTTTATTGTTATCTATGCACCCAGTTTGAGGGAGGATCGGCACCGATTCACTATCAATCTGGAGGTACAGCTACTGTTGAAGCAAGGCCAGGTGGAGGTAGACGCCGGAGCCTTCGTCCACGACTACACAAACAGTGTGCTCATACACAGGACCAACGTGGAGGAACTCAACCACACCATTAAGGCAACTACACAAATAGAGACACATACTAATATATGATATGTGTCAAGTACATTGGAGCCAATATTTTAATATTTTATTTATGATTTTATTTTTCATTTTGTTAAGGTAATTATATCTTTAAATAAAATTAATTAAATAAACTATTAAACTATTAAATAAAAATTATCTAATGTCAAAGACACCATGAACAGTGATTAAATGTCTCTCCAAAATCATATCTTATTGATAAATCTGCTATTTCCATCTTTTTCAAGTGTATTAGCACTTGATATCATCTTCAGTAAACCTCAATTTTAAGACTTTGATTGATAACATTTTAAGAAAAATTTAATTGTTTTCCGGGGCATTTGATGCATGGAAGCATGAATACCTGCAAATACATGTATAGTTCTATTTCTTTTTACTTACAAGCAATAATGATACGTTCATAAATAACATACACTGTAGGTAAATTCACATTCTGTTTGCCACACCCTCTACCTTGTGTTGGAGTCCAGTTAACACTATTCAGCAGTGAAGTTGACTGTTGCCTCATTCTTTGTTCTCCAGCAACTGGGAGAGAGTAAGATCACAAGTATGGTGGAAAGCAAAGACTTCAGGAAAGGCATCATACAGTTGGAGTGGTGAGTGCCCTAAACATTTTTCAACCATTCATATTGATTCTATGAGTGAGATTCTATTTATCTCTCAATACTGTCTTTTCGCAGTAGATATCGCTTTCAAATAACAAGTGATATCTACAGCAGTAGATATCGTTTGACCCAATTCTTGGTTTATTTGATTGTTCTACCAGTGTGATGCCAAGCTGTAGATATCGCTTGACCCAAGTATTTGATTGTTCAACCATTTTAATGTCATCGCTACAACCGTGATGTCGTAGCATTGCTATGACGTCACAGTGCAAATGCACAGCAGCCTAAACATTTGACTTCACAGTAAAATCTCTATGATGTAGCATTTTTCTTCTTTAATGACTTTAAAATCATATTTGGTGATAAATAGAACTCACTCAGGGCAAAGCCTCGGATTTGGGTGAGATTATCTGTATCTAACTTAAACACCAGTGGTAGTGTTGTTAAATATCTCTATGGCGTGTCTGATACAAAGCTTAGTGGATTTATCGTATCTCAGGACTTCAAGGGTACAATGTACATGTATACAGACAAACTCTACCAAGCGTATGTCTTGTACACATTCCTGAATATTGCTCAGCAGTTGGCATTATTTATCCTTTGTTCCGTGTGTTAACCTGAGTGCTCAATCATTTATCAAATGAATATTTAATTGACCAGTTACGGGGTTGTCACGTTGAGTGACGGGGGACAGAAATCACGCAAAAACACGTACTGAAGTGAAACAATGCAACATGTCACAAGACGTTTTTCTCTGTTCTTGCCTGTCTTGGTATTTTCATGCATATACACGTCTCAAAGCTAATGTATTTGATCATGAACATATACATTATATAAATAAATTATATATATAAAAGCCATTCTTAAGACACTTGTTCACAATTCAAACCTACGCATCGGAATGCTGCTTACTGTAGGGAAAATTTGGCTTTTGTTGGTATGTTGGAATAATGCGCTTCATATATTGAACTATGCAATGGAAAGCTTAAGAGAGAGAGAGAGAGAGAGAGAGAGAGAGATATAGAGATACACAGACACACACACACGCGCGCACCTATGTTGT
>JAUTBT010003707.1:0-27595 GCA_032361225.1 Lepetodrilus schrolli | reverse complement strand
CGACGGAAGCTCTTCTGGCAGAGAACCCGGACTCAGTAGAAGCTTTGGCCCGCGAAGCTGAGTCGCTCAAGTTCAAGCTTGAAGAGGAAAAGGCCAAGCTGAACGATGTTGATAGTATGTAAAACTTTAATGTACCATTATACTTGAAGTGCTACACAGCTGTAGCAGGCCCCCGTCTAAACTTGGTCGCCTGACAGTTGTTCGGTTTTCGATCAAGACTATTTGTTTACGTTTATTGGTTGTTCAACAGTCCATAAATACATGCATGAATCGTTGGGATTATAGACAACCTAATAGTAGTATATAACTGATAATAATGGTGTGCTCTTACTTAATTATATCTGCTGTGGTGATGATCTGTATTTGTGAATTTATCGATATAAAATCAGTGTCGGATAATTATAGTGACTATAATTCTCAGTGGGAAAAGAAGGGGGCCAGAGGTTTCGCCCCATGTACGTTGCGCCCCCAGTCATTATGCCCCCAGTGATTGTGCCGCCAACCCATGACTGTTTCGGCCCCACCAATATTTTTTCCACGTCGCTTTCGCCCCCAACGTAATTTTTAGTGTGTCGTTTTTGCCCCCACCATATTATATCGAGATTCTTTCGTTGTAAAACAAGATGCTCCAAATACTATGCACTAGATGGAATAATTCATCTGTGGCGTACCAGAAGAAGGAGACAATTTGATTTGACCTACATTGCGCAGTTCGCAAGTGTCGCCAATATTAGTGTCATATTTTTCTCCTGAAAATGTTGGCTGTTAAGACATTAGCAAAATTGCGAGAAAAAAGTCCAGAGTTTAAGTCAAAAGTATTTATTATTTTTATAAATTCATCAAAATCAAATGCACACATTTGATTTGATTTTGACCTACATTACAAGGCACAGGTGGTGGCGAAATCACCAGTACACGACCCGTAGCTATAGCTTACAGATCTACCTAACACTGGAACCATGTGCACTGGCTCCAGATACACGAGTTCAATCTGCACCATAGTAGAGTCTCGTAATCACTGACAAAATATTATTTATGTCCAAAAGTAGTTATTTTGGCAAATATTGATTTCCCGAGTCCTTTTCTGTGTCAGATCAGACATTATTATTTAATAGGTCAATAGATTTATCACCAAATTATAGTCGGTTAGGCATGTTCATGTTAGCAAAGGACAATAGTATTTCTTAAATTCTATGTGATATCATGTTTATTGTGTATCATCCGTTCTCTATTTCTGTCACAGTGTGTGTTCTTGGACAACGGTTGGCCAACCTGCCTCCGTTTAACGTGAAACCTCGACGGACACTGAAGGGACACCAAGGCAAGGTGCTGTGTATGGACTGGTCATCGGACAAACGTCATATTGTCAGTTCCTCACAGGTATGTCAGCTCGTTAAAGGCATACAATCAAAGTTTGTTGACATATTTCATGGTCAGATGTATTTTACCTGAAAGTATGTACATTTGATTCGTCTTTTGGGCAACAAGCAAGATAAAAAAAAATATATTAAACCACAAAAATAAAATAAACTATGAAAATATTGAAAACCAGTGGGACATGTGGAAAGCATAACTTGTTGCCAAATATTCTTTGTGGAGACAAATCAAATATACATACTTTCATGTAAAATATGTTTGACCATGAAATATGTAAACAAACCGTGATTGTATGCCTTTAATTCATGTACCTTACGAACATGGTAAAGTCATATTTTTATTAACTTATTTGTTGTCAGTGTTGCGAAAATAATATCAGCTTACCTTGTTTTCATTTGTCTTATATATAATCTAGGTACATATATGAAATATATTAAATTATCATTTATCATGTATATTTCATGTTCTATAATTGTTAAATTTTCAAATTAATTTGTTTCAGGATGGCAAGATGTTAGTCTGGGATGCATTTACAACAAACAAAGTAAGTCTTTATTGTATTAAATGTTGGAGAATCGTGTCCAAGCTGGTAATTTACAACTATTTTATCATGAAAATATCAATGAAGCATCATTAAATTATATGTTTTATATTTGTATTTCATTAATCTTGATTCCATGGATTCATAATAATTATAATAAGCCTTTTTAACCCTCATCCTGATGGATTAGGCACAAAGACTGCTCTTTTGGGCATCTCCAGTTGCCTTCAGCATGGAGAAAGTTAATCATATTAATACCTAATGACAGCAATGTTTTGCTACATATGTCATAATATCATAGGTTATGGGTTGTTTCGCTCCAAAACCCATTCGTACCAACTCCGGGTTGTTTCGCCATGTTGTTTTGTCCAAGTATTTTCACCCTTAGTTTTGGGTCATTTCACACATTTCAGGTCGTTTCATACCATTATTTTGATCCATATTCCAATTGTTGTGATCGACAAAGAATATTATTTCATGCGTTCTTTCAATAACACGACTTTTATGTGAGATTTTGTTATTACACTAGTTGTTTTTGTATAAAGAAATACCATAATCGAACATCAGGGATATTAGTGCAGCAGATTTTCAACAAAACACAAGTTTTGCATTATAAAATTAATAAATACATGTGCACCTGGTATGGCAGTCCATGACTTTGTGTGATGGCACGGTCGAACTAGCTTTAGTAGTTCTACGTTTAAATTTTGGCTCTTTGAATATATTAGCAAATGCTATCTATTCCAATTCCTTTAGCATCGTAGTTTTCATTCTAGATATGTTTTATATTAAACGATAGTCGCTTAGGCCTACATTAAACTTCCTAGATGCATTTATAAGTGAAAACAGCACATGGTATACTGGTCACCTCATTTTTTTTTTAACATGACGGTCGTCCAGACACATGGCTATGATGTCTGCATTGAGATCTAAATATAATTTTTTTTATCAACAAGAATAAGAAAACGACACGACGTGCAGGTGTGCACGGCTAAAAAATTACCAGTCCTCGCTGCAAATAACCCGTTGTGGGCGTGCGGATGGACTCTCTTTTGAACACTGCAGCGTGAGAAGACATATGTCGACTATAGCATGTCTACAGCAATTTTCATTTTATAATATCATACCGTTTAACACTGCAGGACATCAAGCTCGCTACTCATTATAAATACTGGAAAAATAGTAGCACAATAGCATCAACGTAGATGAGGATTATCGACCGGAATATCACAGTGCACGCTAGTTGTTACTATGTGAAAGTACTCCCTACTATCTGTGTACATTTATTACTTAAATAAAACTCTACAAAAGCCTTTGGAACGAAACGACCTGAAACTAGTACCAAACGACCTCCGAGACGAAATAAGTGAGAAACGGAAACAATGCGACTTCAGATGAATGGGTTTTGGAGCGAAACAACCCGTGACCATACCATATATCCAATATATTGATAAGATTAATGTCAACCCCAGCTCATCCCAGCCCATCATGCAATTCAGGAACATGCGGTTACTATGCCAACCACTTGGGTGATGGCTTGTTCATATGGTCCTTCCGGATCAGTAGTCGCATGTGGGTAAGTCGAAAACACACAACACGCTCTCGTTTGAAATTACGCGGGAATTTATTTGACTGAATGGGCGAAATATCGTTAATGCCACAAGAGGACATATTTCAACAATGTGTGCTGCATATGAAAGTATATCTCCACATAGTCTGTGTTACACCTTGTTCTCAACCAATTATTCCTGATAATAGTCCATCTGTAATCAATGCTCCGAGCACGAAAACACAATTAAGAAAATAATAACAGTATTTTATTTTATTCTCATCATTTCTATGCATTGAGCTATGGAATGTTAACTAATTACTGTAAAACGGGTATTATTTGCGTGTCTCTAGTTTCCACGAAATTCACTTATTTGTATTTGATCGTGAATTTAAGAAACGCGCGAATAATATACTAGTTGACCATATTATAGAACGAGGGCCCACTCTCTCTACCCAGGATGAGATTTGTTGATAGTTATCAAAACACGTTCAGGCTGAAGGCCGACTGAGCGTCTATGCCATTAATTAGATGACAATGCCTTGTTCAGTTTGATTGGATCATAGTTATGTAACAACACTATTCAAGCACATACGTAGGCCCCGTGTTTTGTTATTTTTCCAATTGCGACCTGCACTTTTTACTTCCGATTGGCACTAATCTAATCATTGGAGACAGTATTACCAATCTATAAACGGACATGACTAATCACAAATTTAACACTTCTGTGTTCACCGCACGTGTGATTTTAACAGATTACCCTGCGAGTAGGAACTGAGGTTTGTGAACTCGTTAAGCGAACTCGTTAATTTTACGAAATCGTGAAACTTTTGAGCCGCGATTAATACCCGTTTTACATTATCAGAATACTAATTTTGAAATCTCTTATTTATTACCCATGGAGGTTGATATGACGTAGTGTTGTTATCAGTGGCTATGGCAACGAATGACCGATGCAGCCTGATCACCTGTCTCACCCTCTCTCTCTTCCTCTCCCCTCCAGTGGTCTGGACAACAAGTGCACTGTGTACCCACTGAGTATGGAGGAGGACCCTGCCACCAGGAAGAAAGCCGTGGCTACTCACACCAGCTACCTGTCCTGCTGCTCTTTCACGTGCTCTGACTACCAGGTACCCACATGACAGCTGTCATAGCATAGTCGCTGGTGTAGATAGACACAAAGCAATGACTAATGATAGTGAGCTATTTGGCGCTATTGCATGTATTTATTTTGTTGATTCTAAAGGCTCGTCTATACTGCTGACTGTAGCGTATGGGTGAACTATTCCCACCGCTACGAAAAAAACTAATTCATTCAATCAATTTTGTTTAACAGTTGACTTTGATAGTGTGAACCGAGGACTTTGTCAAACATTCTAAGAAGACGTTAAAACATAATTCTATTTTACTTGATGCACCAAAGTTTATACCCAGTTTCGATGTTATGCAGATTCTGACAGGAAGTGGAGACAGCACATGTGCATTGTGGGACGTAGAAAGCAGCACCCTCATTCAGAGTTTCCATGGTCACCTAGGCGACGTCATGAGTATAGATCTGTCGCCAACGGAGACTGGGAACATCTTCGTATCAGGGGTAGGATTTTCTCATTCAAATTTTCATGATCAGTGTTACCTTCATATTGTTACTTGAAATGTGCATCGTTAGGTGATATATTACCTCCTATATTTCGTCGCATAGCTCAAACAATAACTTATTCACTCACCTCCTATATTGTTGCATATTGGTGAAAGATTCTCGCCGCAACGTAAAACAATAGCTCACTCATTCACCTATAAATTACCTCCAATGTAATCATGAAACTCAAATTTGCAATATGCATACATTGTGAATCATTTGCTTTCTGGTTATCACGAAGCATTTACTCTGAAAATTTAAGTTTTTTTCTTAGTCTTTTACCAAACTTCTAATTCATACCTTTTAGAAATTGCATGTTTATTGGAAGTTTTCAGTTAAGAACAGGTGAGGGAGAAGGGTGGGGTGGGGATTAGGATATCCACGTTACTGACTGGTAACAATGGTAATGGTAACAATGGCAATAGTAATAATTGTAAGGGTAACAATTGTAATGGCAACAATTGTAAGGGTAACAATTGTAAGGGTAACAATTGTAAGGGTAACAATTGTAAGGGTAACAATTGCAAGGGTAACAATTGCAGTGGTAACAAATTGTAATGGTAACAATTGTAATGGCAACAATGGTAATAGTAACAATGGCCATGGTAACAATTGTAATGGTAACAATGGTAATGGTAACAATGGTCATGGTAACAATTGTAATGGCAACAATGGTAATAGTAACAATGGCCATGGTAACAATTGTAATGGTAACAAGGTAACAGTGGTAATGGTAACAATGGTAATGGTAACAATAACAATGGCCATGGTAACAATTGTAATGGTAACAATGGTAGCAATGGTAATGGTAACAATGGCCGTGGTAGCAATTGTAATGGTAACAATGGTAATGGTAACAATGGTAATGGCAATAATGGTAATATTAACAATGGTAACAAGTGTAATGGTAACAATGGTAATATTAACAATGACCATGGTAACAATTGTAATTGTAACAATGGTAATGGTAACAATGGTAATGGTAACAATGGTAATGATAACAATGGTAATGATAACAATGGTAACAATGGCCATGGTAACAATTGTAATGGTAACAATGGTAATATTAACAATGACCATGGTAACAATTGTAATGGTAACAATGGTAATGGTAACAATGGTAATAGTAACAATGGTAACAATGGCCATGGTAACAATGGTAATAGTAACAATGGCCATGGTAACAATTGTAATAGTAACAATGGTAGCAATGGTAATGATAACAATTGTAATGGTAACAATGGTAATGGTAACAATGGTAATAGTAACAATGGTAACAATGGCCATGGTAACAATTGTAATGGTAACAATGGTAATAGTAACAATGGTAATAGTAACAATGGTAACAATTGTAATGGTAACAATGGTAATAATGGTAATGGTAACAATGGCCATGGTAACAATGGTAATGGTAACAATTGTAATAGTAACAATTGTAATAGTAACAATTGCAATGGTAACAATGGTAATGATAACAATGGTAACGTGTACTGTGACCTCCAGGGCTGTGACAAGGTGGCGATGGTGTGGGACATTCGGACAGCGGACTGCGTGCAGGTGTTTGAAGGTCATGAATCTGACATCAACAGTGTACACTTCTACCCCAGTGGTGACGCATTTGCAACGGGATCCGATGATGCCACGGTATTTGCAACTTTGTTAATTTAATTAAATTGTGTCTAGTAGCCTGTTACATGTATCATTTAAGAAGTAAACTTGGCATGCATGTACTACTGTAGCCAGATAAATATCCAAGCTTTTTGGTGGATACAGCTGTACTACAAATGTTGAGCTTGTTATGACCTTGAGAAGGTAGCAGATATTTTCTGTTAATTCTTTGTCAATTTCATCTAATCTTCTGACTTACCTACAGTATTTCTTTTCCCCAATATCTGTAATATGATGAATTTGTTTGTAAATATGATTAACTGGTACACAATGAGTCTGCTAGTTCATGCTTTATATATTGTGTTCTAGTGTCGACTGTTTGATCTCCGAGCTGACAGGGAAGTGAACTGCTATAAGAAAGAAAGTATTATATTTGGCTGTAATGCTGTAGATTTCTCAGTCAGTGGTAAGTTTGAACTTGTTCAATTTGCCATTAATTATTTGTTGCAATGTGGGATACACACCATAGATGAAAAATAATTGTTGAAAAATAATTGTCATTCCACCATTTGTAAATATTGAATTGTCGTGTATGGTTGAAAGATGACTGCAGCAATGTAAAACAATAACCAACTAAATGCCAATTTTAGAAACAGGGTTATATGACTCCAGTGAAACAAAACACGTCAGGAATTCATGAACTGATGCATATGACAATAATTTTATATTAGAAATTCCTTCAGTATTTAGCTATCACTTATCTAGTTAGGTAGTTAGTTAGTTAGTTAGTATGTATAAAACTTCAGAGAACAAACAGACTTGAAAATGTTTTTGTGTTAATATTTTCAAGGCCGTCTACTGTTTGGAGGCTACAATGACTACACCATCAACCTGTGGGACGTACTGAAGGGCACCAGGTTAAACATTCTGTACGGTCACGAGAACAGAGTTAGCTGTCTTGGCGTGTCACCAGATGGCACTGCTCTATGCACAGGAAGTTGGGACTACACACTACGAGTGAGTATGACAAGAGTCGCGGCTGTAGTTGTATGGCCGGTCAAGCGATTTAACAATATCATTATTTTTGTTACAATCCAGCATGAGTCACATATTTTATAACTATGTTGACTTATCTAACTAGTAAATTCAGATAACTTATTTCCATGTCATGGTTGGCATGTAATAGTAAATAAAATGTTAAATTCACTTTCACATGTTCATTCAATACCATTTTATATGAAACTCATGAATAGATCTGATTTAGCTTTCTGACGCGATATTGATAGGATGTGCTGTCTGCAGAGTGGCAATGCAGTTATCATCCTTGGTCTTGTCAGTACCAGCCGATGCTCGCAGGTTTACTGCATCATTCAGCGCTACGGATGTTGCAAGTGTCCTCCTGCCCTAAACTGACAAGCCGTGATATAAGTGAAAGAATCTTGAAACCGTCCCTAAACCCAAATTTAAAAAAATAATAATGTCTTTTTGTTCAGATAATAACATTATCTACTCTCTCAGTTTTATTTTGTGAAAATGCTAGTTTAGTACGGTTTTCCCTATTAATACTCATCACGTATGGGTGAAAGATTCCCGCTGTGACATAAAACAATAATTCACTCACCCTTGTCCATTGACATGATAGTGATAGGTACACTTTACAAATATTCTAGCTTACAAATCGCACCATTTATTCGAATGAAAGTACCTTAACTCTTCATGGGCACATTGCTTGATTACTTACCCCTGTGTCATGTCTGTGATTTAGGTGTGGGCCTAGGAACCAGCCGCCTGCTAGATGAACATAGACAGCAATACATTGAGGGGCATGCGAACAACGAGATGAATCCAGGCCACCTATAGCACCAGAGACCCAGGGGCCACTTGCACAAAGCTATCTTAGCATGGAGCAACTGAACGCAGTTAGTGTTTGTTTTGTGAGACTGACTCCTTTGTGGCGTGTGTTATTATGAAGTTGTATACACAGGGGAGATAAATATCAGGATGGGGAAATAATGTAACCAATGACCATGTTTCACAATTTACTGGAAGATGTTCATGTTAGATATCTACTTCCTTATAACTTGTTGACAATTTAAAGTATTTTAGCCTTGTTCATAATGTTGGATATGTACATCATTAAAATATTCATAATTTAAAGTATTTTAACATTGTTTATGATAGTCTTATCATCATTTTACCATATTTTTTTTAATAGGGATATGCAACCGATATTGTGGTCATTATTAACACAGCAGAAATAGCAGTACATTCCCAATTAACCTATCGCGAAGCCTCACCCCCTTGAAATGTCCCTTAAGCTTCTCTATGTGCTAAGCATGCAAGCAGACTGCGTAGAGCATCAATCCAGAATATTCCTGTTCGCATTTCTTCGCATAAATGTTTCCGAATATCATTTATACCTGAATACCAGGTTGTCACCTGCGTTAAGCTTGACTTGCCAGGTATTGTTTGTCGGACGTTTCCCACGTGGCGCAATAGGTTACCCCCAACTTTAAGCGTCACTGTATTCTGATTGGCTGACGGGTACTATCGCTACCTGGGAGACTGCCAGCTCGCGATAGGTTAATTGAAGACATGCAGGAACAACACATAAATTACTAACTGGAAGATAGGGTTATTGATACACATAATGATATTGGTGTAAATAATCGTTAATACATGTTACATAGACTTAAGCACATAAACAGAATTTCTTATTAGTTTTTGTAAGAATTATCATAGGATGTATTGTAATGTTACTCCTGCAATTTACAATCCATAAGACCCAAAGAATATTGCTAGACGTGTATGATATATGGCAGTTATTTTTATAGTAGTCTTTGCATGGAAAAAGCAAGTTTGTCGAATTCTAGGGGTATTTACAAATTCCAGATCAATAGTAAGAAAATATCCTCACAGGAACTATAGGTATTCCTGAGATGATGCAGAATTATCTCTTGCATACACTTTTGTTGGAATTAATCAGTATTTTCAGTAAGTATATTTTAAAGTATTATTATTAATGATAATCGTAATTGTAATATTCTTAATACACTTTTCTCATTTCTTTTCTCAAATATTGCATCTCATTTTTACCTCAGTATGGACATGCATCTATATTTATGTTTATTGTGGAAACAGTTGGATTTTTTTTCTGTCAAAGTTTTGTGGTTGAGCGAGGTGTTTATGAATTTTTCTGATTATGAATGACTGTAAAATTCATAACACTTTTACTACTTAAACTTGGATACAGATATTTTGGATTTATGTACTAGATGATAATAATAATAATAATAATAATAATAATAATAATAATAAGTGTGAGTTAACAATATAGGGTAACTTATCTATCACTCAACTTCAGATGAAGATATGAAAATATAGGCTCTGTAACTTTATCACACATTTACATAAGATCTTACTTCATGAAGATCTGTTGGTAATAAAACAAGCTCATCATACATTGATATAATGTATTTATGATAGTAATGTGTATAAATATTCAATAGTGACTATCATAGAACAGTATATAAATGAAGATTATATAATATGATAATCTGTACTTGTATGTTGATAGGAATGCCATATAAGTCTGATGATTTTGACTGACCAATTATTTTCTGCCATTGGTGATAATATATTTACCATTGACATGTAGGGTGTGTTTTAATGCATCAATAGATCCTATATGTTTGTTTTGTTCTTGAAATGAATATACTAAATATGTCTTTTACTGAGGATCATGCAACTTCCATCTTTCTATTAGTGAACAGTGCAAAAAAAACCCAGACAGGACAATGTCCAGTGTATACATTTGTTTGGTATTGCATAATATATTTGGGCAAATTTAATAACAATATTCTAATTTACTAGATCTGGTTCCTTTAATGAACAGTTACATTGAAGAGAACATATTCATGATAATTTGTTGAGTGTATGCTTTCCTACCCCCCCCACCCCCCCCCAAGCTATTTGACCAGATACATATCTATATCAATACATCATCTGTCATATTTTATTATGCATCAGCTGGGGTAAACTTCAAAGCCATGACAGTTAACACACCTCCCATTTCAGCAATAGTTAGGTTTTCAAGACATAATAGCAAACCACCTTCATTTTATGATTATACAGATTATCGTCATTTTTTTAATTGTTAACGAATACAAAAGAGTTTGTAAATCAAAGGATTGAGACATTCTTAAAAGACACAAACACATGTGATAAGGAAATAATCATTCCTTGAATAGTCATCTATTGTATTTTAACATTCATTATACTAATAGTAATAATACAATATTAGTATGGCATAACATTTATGATGCATTTTATGATTCAGTTTATAACATATCTACTTTATTGACCACCGAATGTTCATTTTGAATATTTTTTCGATGTATATCTTCTGTTTTTATGCTTGTCTGGGTCCAGTTGCGCTATGCTCTTGTAGCGCTACAATAGTTGTAAGTCCAATTGTAAAGTCTTCTACAATTGGAATTTGGTTGCACAAAGCTCTTGTAGGCTATCTGAATAAGACAGCGCTACAACTATTGTAACGTCAATTGTATGTCTCTACAACTATTGTAATGTCAATTGTAAGTCTCTACAACTATTGTAATGTCAATTGTAAGTCTCTACAAATATTGTAATGGCAATTGTAAGTCTCTACAACTATTGTAATGTCAATTGTAAGTCTCTACAACTATTATACTGGCAATTGTAAGTCTCTACAACTATTGTAATGGCAATTGTTTGTAATGGCAATTGTAAGTCTCTACAACTATTGTAATGGCAATTGTAAGTCTCTACAACTATTGTAGCCTACAAGAGCATCGTGCAACTGGAACCTGGTCTGCAGCACGCTCATTGTAGTTGTACACAGGCTATAGGTCCAAAGATATTTATTTATCTATCAACTTCAGATGTATCTCTCAACCTCCATGCTGAATGTAAAATAAGGCATCTTCATTTGCTTTAGCATGGAGGAGGTCAAATACACAACACTGAACCCACTTATTTCTTAACGATTCCATTTAGAAACTTCCCAAAGCTCTCGACACTATCAGTCACCCACGACAAATGACACCAACATTTTAATGACGTCCACGTTGTTTCCTAGCTTGCTGAAGGGTGCTGAAGACCTGGACATCAAGAAGCCGCTGAAGTCTGACTATGGCGGTGGGATGAAGGGGTTTACGTTCGAGGACCAGGACTGCTTCGCGGGTGTAGAGGAGGAGAAGCTGTTCCTGACATCGCAGGAGAGACAGAGCATCGTGTACCACCTGCTATGCGAGCTCCGGGCGGTGGATGGCGAACAGCTGGGCAAGATCCGCTTCCTGGAGGGCCAGCCTATCAGTCAGTAGGACATTGTAGGCTAGGACATTGTAGGCATGTCAGTCAGTAGGACATTGTAGGCCCATCAGTCAGTAGGACATTGTAGGCCCATCAGTCAGTAGGACATTGTAGGCCCATCAGTCAGTAGAACAAGCCCAGGTTTACTGCAAGACTCGAAATAAACGTAAGAGGTGTATTATGGATGAAATATTGTGAAAATGATTCTAATCCCCAACATGTGAAACACATACAATGATGAAGACTTCACAAAAGTAGTTTTATACATATGTGCTCTAATGAATTGCCTGACAAAGAAAAGGGTAATGTTTCAGTTCCGTGCCTGGAGTCGGCCAAGGTGATTTCCCAGGTATTCCCCCTCCACAACAGAGAGGAATGTGCCGACCTCCGCAAGACCTGGGTCCAGGCTGTCTTCAGGAAACAGCCACTACGTAAGTACATGTGCTAGACGCATACACCGCTTTTGTGAGATCCACATTGATAGTGATATGTTTATGGAGGGAGGAGAGCCTGCAACACCTAAGTGTTGATGGAAGATCTAGAAGGAGATGCTGCAGAAGGAGCAAAGATTTTAACAGTGCACAATTTATTTAGAAACTATGTAGACACTATGTAGACACTATGTAGACAATGTTATGTAGACACTGTATAGGTAGACATTGCTTTCCTGTCGTCCTCATTTATGGAACTATTCAGATGCATACTATTCATTCCCAGGCAGTATTTGTACTTAGAATATTCTATATTGTTACTTCTAGTTTAAAGTGATCTAACAAATATTGTATTTAATGCACAATCAATTTTGACCCTATATTTACGTTTGTTTTGGTGAAATTCTAAATTTGTCTCTTGTAATTACCATATACAGAAAAGATCTGTGAATATTTCGGGGTGAAAATCGCCTTATACTTTGCCTACCTGGGCCACTACACTGTGTCTCTGTGCATACCGGCTGCCTTGGGCGTAATCATCTGGTTCATGCAAGACTCACAGGTTTGTTATTCCCTTCACATTATCAGTAAGAGATACTAATTGTTCTACTACTAGTTGTAACTCTACTGGTTCCTGTACATTTCAGCACACTTAGCCAGGCAATTTATCCTCACACTTAAAGCACTAGTTGTAATACTAATAGTATCTTCTACTGGATGTATTATATCCTACAGCACATAACTATACAACACACTTTGCCAGTAAATAAAACCTTTTAACTCATCAATGCTCAGGTAAAATTTTCTTCTTATGTTTACATGGTTTTAAACGTGTAGTCATTGGAAATAAGTTTAAAAAACACTTTTTAAGGGAATTGAGAAATAGTTTAATACCAATGTTCATCACATGCTTGATGTCAAGGTCTCCCTTAAGTTTAATAAGTGGAAAATAGTAGTATACTGCAATGTTTCTAGAGACAGTATTGATATGTAAAACATGTATAACATATTATACACTATGTCTGTAGGAGATGGAAGACTTCTGTTTCGTGACATACGCTCTGATCAATGTCCTCTGGGCCACACTTTACTTACAACATTGGAAGAGAACCAGTTCGGAGTTGACATACAAGTGGGGAACCTACGAGAAGAAAGACGCGCTCCTTAAAGATCCACGACCGCTGTATAAGGTTTGTGTGTGTCCTCAGTCTTCTCCACGATAGTGATACTTAAATAATCAACACTACAAAATTTGGACTTGTTGTGTCATTACATGACTTTTTTTTCAGTTCGATTATCGTAGGTGAGGAAAAGAAAGACGGTCTAGAACCCAAATACAAACAAATAAAGTTAATAAAATAAATAAATAATCACTGAGGTTACAGAACATTTTGAGTATAATTTCATGATTAACTCAAATTTTGCATTAGGATTTGTGAACACAATTTTGAGTTGAGCATGAAATCATGCTCAAAACTGTTTTTGTAACCTCGAGGCCTGGTTTGCTTGTTTTAGTAGCAGTGTTATCATGTCTGTGATTTCTATATCCTCAGGCCAACCTCGGGAAATATTCTTGAAAGCTGGTTTAAACCCCAATTAAAAGATAAATAAGAATCGCTGTGGTTGTCGTCGTTTATGTGGCAGTGTTATCCACGACCTCCTCTGTCTACAGGGTGACCTAGTGAAGAGTCCGGTAACCGGCCGGATGCAGCCGTCATATCCGCCGTGGAAGCGGAATCTGTTCCGTTACCTGGTCAGTTTTCCGGTCATCGGCGTCTGCCTCGCTCTGGTGTTCGTCATCATGCTGCTGATTTTCCAGCTCCAGGAGTGGGTCAACGCCCTCATTGCAGCTGGTGACCTCCCAGCATTCCTCCGCTTCTGTCCCAAGATCCTCCTGGCTCTGTCCATCTCGCTGATGGACGAACTGTACAGGGTCATTGCAGTCTGGTTGAATGATATGGGTATGCATTTCCCTTTACTGTTGTTATACAAAATACAGAACCATTGGGTCCTGTTCGGCAGAACAATCATGATGAGTCATAAGCGGGTGGTAGCGCAGTGGTAGAACGTTGGACTTCGGAGCCAAAGTTTCCAGGTTCAAATCCTGCCGCGGGGGCCCAGCATCGGTGTTCGCGAAAGTTACCTTTCTGACACGATATTGATAGGATGCTGTAGAGTGGCAATGCAGTTATCATCCTTGGTCTTGTCAGTACCAACCGGTTCTCGCAGGTTTACTGCAACATTCAGTGCTATGGATGTTGCGGGTTTTCTCCTGCCCTAAACTGACAAGTTGTGAAACAAGTGAAATAATATTGAAAGCGACTCTAAAACCCCAATTAAAACAACAACAAAAGCGATGTTAATAGATGATCTCGCATGAGTGGTCATATAATACTGAATTTATTCAACGAGTTGGCAAAACTGAGCCGAGCATAATATCATTTTTGCCCATGAGTTTAATATATTCAGTAATATATGAATACGAATGTGAGATTCTATTTATCACATACATGCAACTGTAGAAGCTATTGTGATATCGATTTTCACACGCAAACACTATATATAGGCAAATGTCTTGGATACTGAGTTAAAGCATGCAGACGAAATATATTTCCAAGTAAATATGTAAATATTAATAAATATTTAATTGAAGAAATCTTTTAAGTTTATATTCAACAAATTAAGTCCCAAGAAGAAGCTCTAAAAGAGGTCTAAAAAGACTTTGATACTGCGTATCAAATATAAAAATCCATTGTGTTATTGCACTAGTGAAATATTTATATTTATAGCATGGGCTTATTGCACTCCAAAACTCCTATGTTAGGTGATAAGTAAAGATATATAACAGTATTATTTTCATTGCAGAAAATTATAGGCTTGAAGAAACATATGAAGGACATTTAATAGGAAAATTAGTATTGGTAAGTACATGTATTAGATATGCATAATCTTCCATATAGCTGTTCTGATCTAGTAACGTATACTACAATTTGATGCAACATGTTTGAACAAGAAATGTGACATAATGAATTTTGCTTATTTTTCAGTTTCAGTTTGTGAACTCCTTTCTTTCTCTGTTCTACATTGCATTCTTCTTGAGAGACATGGATAGACTCCGAGAGGTAAGTTGAACTGCAGTGGTTCTATTTAATGCTGAAAAATAACAAATATTTATACTGTAAATTACTCCCAATGAAGCGTTTCATGCCATGAGTAGTGGATGGTGTCACAGTCAAAGATCGTTGGACTCTAAGGTCTGGTGTTCAAATCTGCCCTAAGGATCTAGTCACAATATCTTCGAAAATTGTGTTCTCCAATTCAATCATGACTTGATGCACTGTCTGTACAATGCAGGTATCATCCTTGGTCTTGTCAGTAGAAGCCGGTGCTCGCAGGTTTACTGCAACATTCAGCGCTACGGTTGTTGCGGGTTTACTGCTGCCTTAAACTGACAAGTCATGATATAAGTGAAAGAATCTTGAAACCCCAATTCAAACAAATAAAAACACTGTCTGAACAGTCACATTGCTGTTGTTGTCCTTGGTTCATCAGCATCAGGCAGCAATCATAGGTTTACTGCAACACTTATTGCTGCATGTGTTGTAGGTTTCCTCCTGCAGGTATCATCAGGCCTTGAGATTATCAGAAATACGATCATGATAGGATTTGCTGTACCATGACTATGCAGTTATCGTCCTTGGTCTGTCAGTACCAACCCGTGCTGACAGGTTTACTGTAACATTCAGTGCTATGGATGTTGCAGGTTTCCTCATGTCCTAAACTGACAAGCCGTAATATAAGTGATAGAATCTTGAAAGTGGCTATAAACTCGAAAGTGACCAAGAAGTCGTGTTCTGTTTGCAGCAACTGGCGGCATTGTTGCTGACTCGCCAGGTGGTGGGGAACCTCAAGGAGGCATTGCTGCCGTACCTGGTGTGGAAGGCGAGGCTGTTGAAGGTGGGGCTGCAGATCACCGGTCAGATGTCACCGTCCAGTCTGGACAAGGAGATGAAGGAGATGACCGGTGGTGTCCGGAGGAGGTCACATCGAGAGGACACAACCAACATGGACAGTACGTCTTTTATAGTGTTGACTTGTTTGTGGTTGGCATCTATGCAATGGACATGACAGGACAGGGTGGCCATAATCATATATTTTTATGTTTTTATCAATTCTGAAGATATTATGCAACAATTATATGAATTGTTTTGTATAGACTAATCAGCGGTGAGATCTATTCCCCGGACCCAAACTTGCGGTCTATTCACTGGACCTGGACCCAATTACTGGCAATCTGATTGGCTCAATTGACACAAAATATGAATAAATTATTTTCCTAACCCTAATCACGTGAATTAATCAGATTTCTGTGAATTGAACCTGGGTCCGGGGAATATAGCCCTAAAATTCTTCAATGGCTGTGGAAGCTAAGTCTGTTTTAAAAGTTTTAAATATAAAGCCCTGCTAATGACTTCCACAACTTCTCACCAATTTGACCCATGTGTATCACTCGGTGTTGTCCACAGGGGAGACTACTCCGGACAAAGAGTCCAACAGGGCTACAGAGTCTGCTGCAGGAAGTCATGGAGACAGTGTAGAGGAGAATCCACAGCCAAGCCTGGCCAACCACATCCTGCACAAGGACAAGCAGGACGACCCTGTAATTGACACCAACATCTCGGAGGTCGGGGAGAAGGTCACGGGGCCGACCCTCACACAGGCGGAGGTCGAGAGTGCCATGAAGAAAGTAAGTGAGGTCAAAGATCCTGTACGTTTTGTAGCCAGTCAGTAGACATGGTAAACTACTAAAATCCCAAGAGCCCTGTTAATATTATTTTTTAAAAATATATGGACGTTTCATAATAATAATAATAATGTGAACATTTATATTGCACCAAATCCATGCTCGAAAGCAAGCTCATAGCGCTACATTATTACCCCGGACACTGGATCTGTGTACACTCAATTTCCTTCTCAACTCCCTGGGGGAGTATACAATATGCACTCATTTCACATTATCAACTCCCTGGGGATAATGGGCACATGTGATCCCCTATAAAGGCTATTTAACATAATTCCTGTATTGGAATCTATAGTAGGGTGGGTGTGCTGGTGAGAATCAATTTGTATGTTTTGTCTGCTCTCTTTACTCACAGAGGAACTTTGTGATGGAGGGAGGAGCTATGGTGTTGGCCGATGGAGGCGTAGTCTGTATCGACGAGTTTGACAAGATGCGAGAAGATGATCGAGTGGCCATCCACGAAGCCATGGAGCAACAGACAATCTCCATTGCTAAGGTGAGGAACCTCGGGTCTCCATTTCTAATGCAAGCTTTCGGAACTGTTATCAGTTATCATCTTTGGTCTGTTACCAGTCGGTGCTCACAGGTTTACTGCAACATTCAGCACTACGGATGTTGTGGGTTTCCTCCTGCCCTAAACTGATAAGCCATGATATAAGTGAAGAATCTTGAAAGCTACTTTACCACAATTCCAAAAATATTTAGTTTTTTAAATATATTACTGTAATCCTATTGATTTAACAACACACACTCACACACACACACACACTCTCTCTCTCTCTCTCTCTCTCTCTCTCATTAATTATTATTATTAGTAGTAACAAAGCTCAATTCTGAAACTGTGGCCATCTATTCTGACACTTAGAATTTGTTGTCAGTTGGTGTTTTATTTCTGTGCAGGCTGGCATCACCACTACACTCAACTCCAGATGTTCTGTGCTTGCTGCGGCCAACAGCGTGTTTGGACGGTGGGACGACACCAAGGGCGGGGAGAACATCGACTTCATGCCCACCATCTTGTCCAGATTCGACATGATCTTCATCATTAAGGACGAACACGATGCCAAGAGAGACATGGTGAGCTGGTTTCCATGATGCTCTGTACCCAATGCAGTCAGTGTTCGAATTTAAGGGTGTCCTTGGATTCATTTGAAAATCTGCAGTGTTGAAGGTGTCTGTGTGACCGCCTGAAAATTACAGATTTTACCACCATTAGGCATTAGGCCTATGGAGAAGAACACATGTCGACCATTGGTGGCGGGTGGTAGGACAGTGCTAGAACAGTTGGACTTAGGAGCCAAGGTTCCAGGTTTAAATCCTGCCCCGGGGGCCTGGCATCAATGTTCACAGAAGTTTCCTTTCTGACCCGATATTGATAGGATGTGGTGTCTGTAGAGTGGCAATGCAGTTATCATCCTTGGTCTTGTCAGTACCAACCGGTGCTCGCAGGTTTACTGCAACATTCAGTGCTACGTATGTTACAGGTTTCCTCCTGCCCTAAAACTGACAAGTCGTGATATAAGTGAAAGAATCTTGTAACCCCAATACAAATATTTTTTATATTTTTATTTTTTAAATGTAGACCATAGAATGATGTCCACTGTCGTACACAACAATGTGTCATTTCAGATCCTAGCCAAGCATGTGATGAGCGTCCACCTGAACGCACTGCAGTCTGCCGATGAACTGAACGATGGAGAGATAGATCTGGACATACTCAAGAAGTTCATTAGTTTTGTCAGGAGGTCAGCACAGCACTCCATTTTGTTTCACGTATGGGTTTAATGATTAATATTTAATTTTATTTTACGGATTGTTGCAATTTGATTCAACAATGGATCATAATTGTATACAAAGAGTTAATTGATAAATACAAGAATGCAACAATTGTTTGTTTTTTTAAATAGTGTATTAAATACAAAAATCTAGTGATTGTTAAGATTTTTTTTTGTTATGATCGTTCTGTTTTGTTGTTTTTGGGGGGTTTTTTCCGTCGCAAATTGGTGAAAGATTCCCGCAGCGACGTTAAACTCCAGAATCACTCTCATTCTGGTTTTTATTTTATTTTTTATTTTTATACATCCACATGATGGGCAGCTCTTGATTTCTCGGTACTAATGCAACTATTTCATTGCAGTAAATGTGGCCCGCGAATATCTGCAGCGGCAGCTGAGAAGTTAAAGAATCGTTACGTACTGATGAGGAATGGGGCCCAAGAATACGAGCGCGAGACTGGGAAGAAAGTCACTATCCCCATCACTGTCAGGTACTGCCACTGCACCAAGTACACCCTTCTAGTCTCTGGGTCCTGCACCAAGTACACCCTTCTAGTCTCTGGGTCATGTACATATGGGCGATTCTGACATGATCATGATAATATGCGCTGTCTACTATGGCAATGCAGTTTACTGCAACATTCAGCGCTACGGATGTTGCGGGTTTCCTCCTGCCCTAAACTGACAAGCTGTGATGTAAGTGAAAGAATCTTGAAAGCGGATCTAAACCCCAATTCAAAACAAAAAGTGAAAGAATCTTGAAAGTAACTCTAAACCCCAATTTTTTTAAATAATAATTAAAAACTATGGCCTTACATTCAAATCAAGAGTTATCAAGAGTTGACTCAATTGACTCCTCAATGTGGCGTACGGGCGAAGTAATCCCACAGCAGCATACAGCATCGGACTCTTCACCATTGCAGGCAACTGGAAGCCATCATCAGAATCGCGGAGAGTTTGGCCAAGATGCGGATGGACTCATTCGCCGTGGAAGACGATATTGACGAGGCGCTGAGGCTGTTCCAGGTGTCCACACTGGATGCCGCCACGTCCGGAAACTTGGCAGGTAAGATGTCGCCTCTGATCGTACAAGTTACAGCAGTAATCATGAGGGGCATGTGTTTGTGTGCATCCAGTGTATAACTCCTTGCGATACTGCTACAACAAATTTATCTTGCCGACATATTTCAATTTGATTGTAAAAAATAATTGAGGCGTTTATTGAAAATGCACATTATTTTATTGTAAACATGATTGATATTATAGCTGAACAGGCAAAATTGGCAGGAAATGGTACATTTTTTTATTTTTAAGTGTGCCATGTCACAGTATAAGGGTTTTAATACTCCTGATGAGAAATGTTCTTACTTCACAGTTGCTCAGGCAGAATACACAGAATATTAACTAGACCATGTGAACCTATCAGATCAAACAATTTGACACGGTTCCAAGATAAAGTGATTTGTGGAATAAGCCAACTTTTTATTTTTATTTTTTTTATTGCATAAAATATTTGTCACAACTATCATACTTTCAATATAGTAATTGCCAAAAGTCAATCTTTAATAAAATTATGTTACAGTGTTCATTCTGTTGCTGTGATTACTTGGTTTTGTTGCCATGGTTATTGGGCTGCATGTTGCCGTGGTTACAAATGGCTCCTTAGAAAATTGTGTAACTTTTGAGGCGTGTTACTGGGACTGTAAACACAACTGTGTGTTTCAGGAGCGGAAGGCTTCACGACTGAGGAAGACCAGGAACTGTTGAGTCGTATCGAGAAACAAATGAAGCGGCGTTTCATCATCGGGTCACAGGTGTCCGAACATGCCATAATCATGGATTTCACCAGACAGGTGGGCTTTTTAACTATATTTTGATAGTTTATCATAGTGTGGAGCTCTGTTGCCTAGAGGTCGCGAGTCTAACCGCATAACCTGGAGGTCACAAGTTCAGGCCTAGATTATTACTTCGCGTAACACTCCTCGAGAAAAATTGCTTAGATCCACACCACTTCAGTCTACCCAGCTGTAAATGGGGATCATGTAACATGAGATGAAATTGTGAATGTTAACCATTTAGCACCTTAAGTAGCTGCTTGGATTGTGTACTCCCCATGGGGTTGAGAAGGTGAATGGAATGCACATTGATCCATTGACCGGGGTAATACGAGTGTACGGCTTTGAGATTGCTTTCAAGCGTGAATATAGCACATTATTAGTGGGTATTTAATTATTATTTTTATGTAGCGGAGTACTATTTTCAACATCATTAAAACTGTACAATCTCTAAGTTGAATTTTGATTGTGATTATGATGTTTTGTGTTTCAAAATTGTGCTAGTGAATTTTAAAAGAAATGTTGTTTTACAGAAATACGACGAGCGCGCCATCCAAAAAGTGATCATGCTGATGTTAAGACGAGGCGAGATTCAGCATCGCATGCAGAGGAAGATGTTGTACAGAGTAAAATAGACCGATATTGCCCACCAACAATTTAACCTATTGCCTGTTACTGGCAACCAGAGATGCCCAATAAATTGACAATCGAGTCTCGCCCAGGTTAAACACAAGAGACCAGGCACCGAGATTACTAAACCTTATTACGATTTCACGCTCAACTCGAAATTTTGTTCACAAATCCCCATATAAAATTCGAGCTTGAGCATGAAATCGTACTCTCAGTTTCATAATCTCTGTTCCAGAAATGTTTGACCATGTCTACTGTAGATATTGTACAGAACACTTTGGTGTATTTAGTAATTGTATGTACTACACTGTTTATGACGTTGCATAGAACACTTTAGTGTATTTAGTAAGTGTGTGTACCCATGATGTTGCACAGACCACTTTGGTGTATTTAGTAATTTGTCGTACATATATATACACTGTGTATAGATGTTGCAACACTGCAAAGATTTTGGTTCAGGTGAGCTGTAACCATACCCCAAATATGTCCAGTGCTTTTCATTCAGATTTGTAAATATCTTTAAATAAATCTTGTATAATATGACTAGTGTTTTTTCTTGTTGTTCTTGTGTAGACAATCTTGAAAAGAAGAACAAAAAAATTAAGTAGGCATATTTTTTTTGTTTATTGATGTAATTAATGGGAGATAAAAAATAAAAATATTAATGGGAAAAGAATACAAGTAAATTGATTAAATATATTGCCAAATATGGGCAATAGGTCCTACAAGTATTGAATCAAATATTTAGTCAAAATATGGCAACACAAACATGTAAACTTGCTAGATTAGTATAGCCTATATAATAAATAGTAATAGCAGGAAATATGTATGATTAATTTTGGGAAAACCCATTTTGTTTGAATTCACTATAGATAATGAAAATCTGCATGACAAGGAAGTGTGGTATCCACTCCCAGTGCAAACTGATGTATAAAACATTCATATGACCAGATTATACTACATATCAGTCGTTCAATGCATAGGAGTGACCCCCCAAAAAATGTAGATTCTGCATCAATCTAAAGATCGGCTTCGTTCTCCATAGATCGGCTTCATTGAATAGAATCTGCAATGTGTTTGATTATGTCCAACATCTTTGGAGAATCAATTTTATTAAACTGCTCTATTGTAGTGTGATTTTAATGTTAAACTGCTGCTATCTACGACAATGTGTAGTAGTGTGGAAAATGTCGGGATATGCAAGACTCGATGAAAATATTGGATCTTTTGATGATTTTTTACACCAACGCTATTAAATTTCGTTCAGGACACTTGATCAAACTGCCAACCAATGAAATCATTTTCCCGATGAATTTTGTGTAAAAATCTATCTTAACAAAATGAATGTTATCATTGTTCTATTTATAGCTCCCTAAACTGGGCAAGTTTCTCTCTAAATGTGTGTCAGGGGTGCAACATGAAGTGAGTCCTGAACGGAATTAAGTACACCTGGGGTGCGATTTATGGTGAATAAAGTTGATTTTTGGAGAATGATGCACAATTGGCATTTGCAGTAACTTGCGATATGTAGAATATACAGTAGTCGTCGTGGTCGTATGCATCTCTTATATCTGATATCGATTTAATTGGTGGTCTGATTATATATATATATATATATAATGTGCTGATCCATTACTTCGACAGAAGCTAGGTCAGGAATGGACACTCTGACTGGTGCATATATAATACACCTATAAATCGTGTTACATTACCAGTGGAACACAACATGTTAACAAGAGCAATAAATAAATAAATAAATAGTCTTTTTGCTATTCTGAACAAGGGTGAGACATATTAACTGATGGATTTGGCAAGTGGATGGATGGATAATGAAGGGCATCCTCAAGAATGGCAATTTCCCATGTATTCGGAAATTTATTTCGATTTATTTCACAACGGCCTCCTAACTATAAGACTTATGACGTCGTCGTGAAACACTTGTTACGAGGTGACAACTCTTAGGACTGGTTCATGAGGCCTGGCCCCCCGTTTCACAACGGCCTCCTAGGAGCTCCTAAACCAGTCCTAAACGTTGTCACCTCGTAACAAGTGCTTAACGACGACGTCACAAGTCGGTCACCTCGTAACAAGTGTTTCACGACGACGTCACAAGTCGTATCCCTTCTTAAATCGGCATTGGGAGGTGATAAACTGGGTCATAAAGTTAGAAGCTCCTAAATTTAGGATGTCGCTGTGAAACGGGGGCCAGGTGTCGAATTCGATTTGCACTTTACGTGGCTGTGCAGGCCCACGGAACCCTGGCTTATTTTCTGTTGAAGTCACAATTGTCTGTTGCCATGCCTGGGCAACATTTCGTATCCGACGGGTGTCCTGGGCTGTTTTACACTGCAATACAATACTTTTCTCTACATCTAGTAGTTCGCTGAACGGGTTTGGAAAATAGCAGGAAATCGGTTTGCGCATGCGTCCAGTCCATTCGCTTCATGCTTTGGGTTTTCATACAAAACGCTACGCGGTCCAAACCCGTATGGAAATGTATGCATACGTATTGCTCACTGAACGGCTCGCATAGTACTACATAGAATATGTATTTTCCATTCAACACAGCCCAGAGCTGTGGGCGTAGATAGAATGTGAGCAGAGGAATCTGGCATCAAATTTGTGAACATTTTGCGTATCATATTTGCTGGTCCGAAAGCAACGCATTCCGACCAGTGGGGATTTCGTTCGTCTTCCGGTCTTGCCCTGGCTTCCGCTGAAATCACAATTGTCTGTTGCCACGCCCGGGCAACATTTCATATGTGACGAGTGTCCAGATCTGTGGGCGTAGATAGAATTTGATCAGAGGAATCTGGCATCAGATATGTGAGCCTTTTGCGTATCAAGTTGTTGGCTAGTTTGAAAGCAACGCATTCCGACCAGTGAGGATTCCGGTCGTATTCCAGTCCTGGGTTAACAAGAGCTGCGGTTGCTTCTATAAAGCCAATTCCGTGCGTAGTGGTAATGCAGGAAAATGTTATTGAATTCCAGAGAAAATTAATCTGAAAGTAAAAACAAATTATGGTACAGACATTTTTAGTATTCAAATATTCTATAACAGATTTTACGTTCATATTCGATCTGTAAGTATCAGCCGGTGCTGTCGGGTTTACTGCAACATTCAGAGCTATGGATGTTGCAGGTTTCCTCCTGCCCTAATCCTGTAAACTGACCACACACACAAAATAAAAGTGAAAGAATCTAAACTGCAATTTAAAAAAATATATAAAAAAAGTGTTTAACTTAAATCTTTTTTTCTTTTTTTTAATGAGCACATATTCTTTACACTGAAAGTAAATTCTTGATCAGTAAGTATGCAATGCGGATGTATTAATGACGGCAAACACCTCCACATAAACTGTTACCTTGTAAATGACGTTTCCTGAATCATTGTCCTCATCAATTGCCTCTTGTTCCTTGCCCCAGTGACGTAGAACACAGTTGTACAGCCTGAATGCCCTGAAGATTGTGTCCGTAATCAACTGAACCCTCCTGGTACATCTCACTGCCAGCATAGTCGACAGAAAGGACTCGCGTCTCGTACTGTCATTTACAAACAGTACGTTTATCATATTTGCCACGTGTTCTTCCTCGGCATCAGTTCCGGCGATGGACGACAGCGATGATAGTTTATAGAGAGTCATTTGGTCCCTTTTGTAATCGTAGGTTGTATTGCCATCGGTGTTCACTACCTCGTCGTCGGCAAAAGCCTCTTCACAGTCACATCCGGGTATCATCTCATGTTGGAAAGGACCACAGTTGACTGCATCAGGTTCGTGTTCAAGACTCGAACCATTGGACTGTTTATGTGATGGTAGCCTGGCAAGATCATCGCTGGAGGTACCGTGATCAAAGGTTACGACCTCGGGCTTCAGGTCATCGTGTCCAGAGGTAATGACCTTGAACTCCAAGTCTTCGTGGCTCGTTACGACCTCCGGCTGCAGGTCATCGTGTCCAGAGGTAATTACCTTGAACTCCACGTCTTCGTGGCTCGAGGTCACGACCGCGGAGTCCAAGCCACTGTGTCCAGAGGTCGTGCCCTCTGACTCCAAGTCCCCGTGTCCAGGGGTCATGACCGTGGACTCCAAGTCATTGTGGCCAGAGATCATCATCACGGACTCCAGGTCATCGTGTCCAGATGTCATGGCCGCGAACTTAAGGTCATCGTGGTCAGAGGTCACGACCGAGGACTTCAGGTTATCGTGTCCAGAGGTCAGGACCGTGGACTCCAGGTCGTCGTGTCTCGATGTCATGCTCTGTGACGCCAGGTCGTCGTGACTTCTCATGCCGTTGGCCTCGAGATGCTTCTGAGTGAGGCTCAACAGCAGATCATGGAGAATAGACAGACCTACCTCGCGGAGAGTCTCCACCCCAATGGTCATGGAAGAACGAGGCTGGAAAACACATTATTATATCTGCATGTGTACACCTGTTCCATGTAAAACCACACCTTTAGGTCATATTTATACATGTTAATAACATTTTATTCCACACCATCACTGTGCCACATAGACAATTAATCATATCGTGTAACTAATTATCCATTTATGTATATTTTATAAATATTTCAGTATTTAAAATGTAAGGCATTTTCTTATGACAATACTGCAGCATGTTCATTGGTAAACGATAGTATTCTAGTGTATATTTAAATGATTCATACCCGATCGTCGATTACTGGTTCGTCAGAAGAATATTCACGTGTTGAGTCTTCATCCTGGAACACTGTAGACGATGCCGTGTACATAGCGCCTACTTCCACGTGATGGCCATTCTGGCATTCAGAGTGGTCATTCTTGAATTCCGAGTTATCGTTCTTGAATTGTTGGTGATCATTCTTGAATTCTAGTTGATCATTCTTACATTGTGGGTGATAATTCTTGAGTTCTGGGTGATCATTCTTGAGTTCCGAGTGATAATTCTTGCATTCAGGCCGATCAATCTTCCATTCTAAGATAAATATCAATGTAATTAAAAATACAATGAATGTGTGTGTGTGTGTGTGTGTGTGTGTGTGTGTGTGTGTGCGAGCGCGCGCGTGCATGTGTGTGTGTATTCGTGTGGTACGTGCTAGAATCTAGTTATACCTGTATTTTTAACGTTTAACTAATCTATCTTTGAGGTTCACGAATCTTAAGAAAGTTACTGTTGAAGATTTAAACATGTTTTAATTACTAAACTACTAGCGTGAGCGCATTACTTTTTATTCATAACATAACTACATGACAAAATAAGAAATATACCTTCTACGAAATGTGTCCGAGTCTCAGTGTGCCTGACTGTTGGCATCTGAAACCAAACAAAACGTAAATGTATTCAAGAAAACGGCGTGGGATGTCGTATAATTAACCACAATGGACATATACGTATGCTTATGACATTATTACAGTAATTTGCCGGAATCGGTGCGCCCGTCCGAGTGAATTTTAGTGTGATCTTTTCTCTATATCAAGCAGCATGCTTTATGACGTGTATGAACAAAAGTTGTCCGAGTATTTATTGTCAAATATGCACCGATTTGTGAGCATAATCACGTATGTTCCAGTATATTACACGTACCAAGTAATCGGTCACGGAATTTGTAACCGGATATGATATCGTAATCTGATCGTGGATTAGGGTAACGTACCTTTTTTAACATGCAATAGCCGACTGCCACCACAACCATCATGGCGGCAACTGACAATGCCGTAGCGAGAAGAATCAGCCAGTGCATTATGTAAATGGATGTACATTTGTTGAAGGTCTACGTTTCTGAAAAAGTATAGATATGTACTGATAATTATTCCGGCACATATACTAGTACCTGGTGGTAAGAATCGTGCATGATTACCCCGATGGTGACATTATTAATATGTTCAAATTTCCAATGTGATTATGGTTGGATACAACGTAAAAATTAGTCATTATCAGAGATGTTGGAGGCATGACAGATTTATATTTTCGATTTTATATTGCCATTATTATTTTTATTGGATTTTCGTCATTTCTTCTTCTTGTAGTTCGTTTATTTAATGTATATCTAGATAAATATAATGTATATCTAGATAAATATATATA
>JAUTBT010003696.1:0-27610 GCA_032361225.1 Lepetodrilus schrolli | reverse complement strand
ATCCGTAGCGCTGAATGTTGCAGTAAACCTGCGAGCATCGGCTGGTACTGACAATACCAAGGATGATAACTGCATTGGCACTCTACAGACATCACATCCTAGCAATAGCTGGTTTTTAGAAGCATTACACCAATATATATGTAGTCATGTTAGTATGGGGATAAAGGCACTACTGTTTGGAATTCAGAGGTATCAATTTATACTCGTGAATTGATACCTTCTAAATTTCAGGATTGATACATCTAAATTCCAAACAGTAGACCTTTATCCCCGAAACCAATCAGGGCTCTACATAAACCATTTGCAGCAACTGTCCATGTGTCCTGTCGGACATGAAACTACTTGCCCTGTAGGTAAAGGACTTACTAATGTGTGGACTATTTCACTTGTCCTCCTGTGGATAATACCTGTCCTGGGCAGGCGGACAATTAGGGGATAAAGGTCTACTGTTTGGAATTTAGAGGTATCAATCGTGAATTGATGCCTTCTAAATTGAATTGAACACCGAATTGATACCTCTAAATTCCAAACAGTAGTGTCTTTATCCCCATTCTAACATTACAAAAACTATCAAATTCTACCTGAATATATGTTGGTGTGATGCTTCTAAAATCAGCGGTGTTTCAATCGCGAATTAACGGTGCCTGATTTCGTGGGCGTGGCGTAATTTGACCAATCGTTGTAGGTTATTCATACAAGTCTTGTTAAAATCTTTACTGTCCAGCCCTGCTAATGATGTTTGAATCTTAAACCGACTCTAAATCCTCAAATTCCGAGCGGGGGGAAATTATACTAAATAAAAATTTACCATATTTGAGCCTTGACCATGTACTCGTTTCAGCTGCACTAAAGCCTGCGCCATTGCTTCCATCATCTTCCTTCTGGAGCGACAGTCCGTCATCACAGTGCCACACCCACTCATATACTTTGGCGTGGTAATTTTCTTCATCTACCTCAAACTGTCGTCAATTATCCTAGGCTTACACGACCCATTCGGACCCTTCGAGAACCTATTCTGCGCCATGTTTATGGGTGGGATCTGGGATGCAATGAGGCCGACCGTCTTAAAGGAACCCAAGAAGAAAGACGAGAGCAAAGACCTTCGGAATGAAATCAAGACGAAAGAACATAAGAAGAGAGACTGAATATAAAAAGAAAAGGAAGAAGTCAAATTGCATTTTCGTAAAGGTTTTGGCCAACGAGTTTAATGAATTCAGTAACTTATAAACATTACTGAATGTATTAAACTCTCGTTGGCAAAATCTGATATTATGCCAGACCAAATATTATTACAAATAAACGTGTAAATATTAATAATAAATGTGTTTGCATATTTAATTCAATACGTCAATACGTACTCAATGCACCTGTTAATATTACACTAAAGGTTTTGCCAACAGTGAAATCTAACTTTTATTACAATTATATTATATCCTTAAGAATTATTGCTTGTGATATTTAGTCAAATGAAGATCAACGGTTGGTTTTACTATCTAATCTGCCATGGTGGGCAATTTAGAATTTAGAAGTTTGCTAGTTTAAATAATGGAAAGATTGATATTCACAGGAACAATATGTTCCTTCACGCGAATCCCAAGAGGAGCAATAGCTGAAGGTTTGTGTTCATGCTGAGTAGTATACAGTATAGGGTAAACAATTCTATAAACAACTAGAACATGACGGACATTTCTTAAATATACACATTTAAATAGCGCAAATGCCCAGAATAACTGCTCAGATGGGCTTATAAATGGTGTGGGGGGGGGGGGGGGGTTGTCCGTATAAACTTCCTTAAAGAAGTAAGTTTTAAGAGTTTTTTTCTGATTCGTGGATGTCCTTTGGTTGGAGATTTTCTATAGGAATGGACCTATCCGAACGACATGTAGGCTACGTGTCTTTATATCGGTTTGAAGAATCATGTAGGCATCACATGGTCTGAGACTCCTAGAGAGTTTGTAGGTATAGTACAAGTTCAGATAGGTATGTACACTACAAGTTCAGATAGGTATGTACAGTACAAGTCCAGATAGGTATGTACACTACAAGTTCAGATAGGTATTACAGTACAAGTTGTACAGTACAAGTTCAGATTTGTATGTACAGTACAAGTTCAGATAGATATGCTAGCTGGTGCTAGATCGTGAAACCGTCTTAAATCAAGAGCGATAATTTAAAACTCTACCCGTTTAGATATTGGGAACCAGTGAAGCCTCTAAGGTATTGCGGTGATTGCTCAAACTTAGTAAAGAGTAGCATACTCTTGTAGCTGTTGACAGAACATATATTATCCGCTCTTTTTCTGAACAGTTATATGCATGTATTTAATGTTATAATATTATAGTACTGCAACAGGTCTTTGGTTGACAAATAATTTGTTTTTGGATGTTTATTAATTTGTTTTACGTTTATAAAATCATTACAAAATCAAATTTAAAAATAAATAAAAATTGCTACCAACGTTATTGGCTAGAGCGGATAAAATGTTAGTGTTACCTCCAGACGCGAATGCAATAGGACAGTTTTATATCTGCAAGATCTTCGAATGGGACGAGTACAAATATTAATGCTTAATTAATAATTCACCACGTTCAAAGACGTACGTCCAGATGATATCGGTGTGCTATTTCTGCGCCTGCGATGTGAAAATTATTCCTCTCCAAATGGACAGCTGAGACCATGAGAAAACTAGGAATCCACTATCGTGTTGGTTGTCTTGCATGTTGGTGTGTTCAGGGTAATAACGCATTATCTTCTGTTATCATATTTTCAATGTATTTTTACATTTATATAAAAAAAAATTAACACGTACCCGAGTATACAATACCATTAAATCTTTCTGCTTAAACAAATATATTCACTGATTATTATAATATTTAATTAACTTACTACTTTCTTCTTTGTAAAAGCGTGTAACCAATCCCATTTATCATGAATAAAATATATTCAAACAAACTTGTTTTGGTTTATACAGCGATACTTACAATACCTACTACTTACTATTATAATCAATCAATGAAACCCTTTTCCGAGTTCCCACATTAACATAATTTTCTTAGCGGTTGTCAGTATATGTTAGAGTTGTCGGCCTTTCCCCCGGGTCCAGTGTCAAACAGTGACATCTTTCTTTGGAGGCGTCTGCCTGTTTCTTCTTTTCTTGGGCCCAATTTTCGTTCAAAGCGGTGCTAAAGATGGATCCACAAGCATTCATGGACATAGCCACGGTGGTTACAAAACTGAAAATGTACCCATATTTCGACATTGCACATTATGTGTTGATGTGTTGCTCGGTCCGCGAGGATATGCCACAAGGTGAATAATATGATGATGTTCGACAATTTCCGTGATCAGTCAGAAATAGCTCTCGTACATGTGCAATGACTAATTATGATGCCATTGATGGTATCACTTTAGTCAATCCGTTGATGTCTCGCAGAATCTTACACCATGGATTTATAATCTATGGTTACACTGAACAGCTGAAAGCACAGAATAATCTGGATCAGATTATGTTTTTGTGAAAGGTGGAAATCAGGATCGCCCTTTATGTGACCAATTTGCTTTGAGTCGGGGATAGGGTTAGCAGAGACATATAGATTAGCATCTAGGGTATGACCCCCCCCCCCCTTTTCTTCCATTCTATTCACTTTATTTCACTCATTTATGAAATGAAAAACAAAAAGTGGATTCATGTTATTTTGTACTACCTAGCCTAAATAGAAATTTCAGAATATTTGCATCATTAATAAAAAATATATTGTCTATAAACTATCATCAAATGCCATGAAAAAAGCACACCAGAGCTGACCAAGCTATCCTCTAATTGGTTCTAAAGTGGCTCTGCTTATGTGTGACCTAGCGCAGCAAACGAATGTGAAATTACTAGGGGTGCAACAATTCATCTGTGCATCATGGTACAAAATTTGACAATTCACATATCGTATTGTGAGGCTACGTATCCCACAGATTCTAATATGTTGAAACATACTTCACTGGAGTGAAATCCGTACAGAATATCGATATTGAGTTCCTAAACATGTGGTAATTGACTTGTTGGATTACGCACGTGGATGCCTCATGTATAGACTAACCAGTAAAGAAATGGACAGCTGAGACCATGAGAAAACTAGGAATCCACTATTTTCACTATATGCAATGATTTCTTTCTGGTTAGTATTGTTGATGATGCTGATGTTCTTTGTTTCAGTGATTGGATCTCAAGTTTTTTCACGGAAACATCCACTGTCGTGTTGGTTGTCTTGCATGCTGGTGTGTTTCGCTGGCAGTTTCATTGCTAACTTCTTACTGGGAGAGCCAGTTCTGACACCATTCAAAGACCACCGTAGTGTCTTGACAGCGTCTGTAGTTTGGTGAGTCTCTAGTGGGCGATCTATTGTCTATTGCCAAAATTCATAAGACATTGAACTAGTTTATTTGGTCAATTAGGAGTCATGGGAAGCAATTTTGGCATCAGATTATTATGTACATAATGTTATTTGTCTGTGAGGTATATATGTTGGAAAATAAATATAATATTGATTCATTGACATTTATCACTACTCTTGATTACTGAAGAAGATCTAAGGAAATCCAATTGATGTTCATTCCAATAAACTAATATTCGATTTCTTTTTATATTTGCAGGTATCTAATATTTTACTCGCCCTTTGATATAGTGTACAAGATTGTAAAATTCATGCCTGTCAAGATTGTCATAGCAATTCTGAAGGAAACACAACGAGCCCACAAAGTGTACCACGGAGTTGTCCATACCGCCAAACTCTATCCTAATGCCTATCTGATCATTGTGCTCATTGGCACAGTTAAAGGTAAGATCCTTAATAATATAATTCATAAATAATTCATACCCATTGTCGGTCTCCTTTGATCCATATTCACAAGTTTGTATGTGTGACACAGGAAATGGGAATATTTGTTTTATGCTTTGCAAGTAATAGATGTGACCCAGTCATTGTTTGTTAGTAACATTTATGAGGGGCGTATGGTAGCGTTGCACTTCGGCGTCCAATGCTCTGGGTGCATATCTTGTTCCGTGGTCCTGGCATCAATCTTTCCGATGCGATCGTGTTAGGATGAAGCGCTGTCTGTACCGTGGCAAAATAGTTATCATCCTTTGTGTGTCAAGTTTACTGCAACATTAAGCACTACAGATATTGCAGGTTTTCTCCTGCCATCGCGTATGGTTGAAATATTCCCGCTGCGACCAAAAACAATAACTAAATTTCTGTGATATAAGTGAAAGAACCTAGGGTGTAAATGTCAATTTTAAAAATTAAAAATATTTGTAACACTGGTTGTATGCAGGTGCCGGCAGTGGGATCATGAAGAACTTGGATCGTCTGGTCAGAGGTATCTGGCTGCCCAACACCAATGAGATACTCCAGCCTTCTTTGTAAGTCTTACTCTTGTGAAACAAACACTGTGCTGATCACCTTATAATAATAATAATATATATGAATATTTGAAAGCCTGCTTATAGGTGGACAGTCTTTACTGTCCATCCCTGCTAATGATTGAATCTTTAAACCGACTCTAAATCCTCAAATTCCAAGGAAATTAATACTAAATAAAGATTTACCATATTTTAGTCTTGACCATGTACTTGTTTCAGCTACACTAAAGCCTGCACTGTGGCTTCCATCATCTTCCTTCTGGAGAGACAGTCCGTCATCACAGTGCCACACCCACTCATATACTTTGGCGTGGTAATTTTCTTCATCTACTTCAAACTGTCGTCAATTATCCTCGGCTTACGCGACCCATTCGGGCCCTTCGAGAATCTATTCTGCGCCATGTTTATGGGTGGGATCTGGGATGCAATGAGGAGGGCCGTCTTAAAGGAACCCAAGAAGGAAGAAGAGATCAAAGACATTCGGAATGAAATAAAGACGAAAGAAGAGAAGAAGAGAGAGTGAATATATAAAGAAAAGGAAGAAATCAAATTGCATTTTCGAAAAGATTGTACAAGTGTGGTGTGGGGTTAGGTAGTGGATACAGACTTTTTATTTGGTTTGTTACTGAAGGATTGAAGAATCTTTGTACAGTATTTATGATGTATTTACCATGTGTTTAGGTGGTGTAATACAGGTGTTACTGTGGAAATACCCTGTAGATTACATTGAGGATCTAACATGAGTGGTCATAAGTTTAATTAATTCAGTAATATATGAACACGAATGTGAGATTCTATTTATCACATAACTGTAGAAACTATTGTACTGTAATATCGATTTTCAGTCGCAAACACTATAATAGACAAATGCTTTGGGAACTGGGTTAAAGCACGAGGACAAAAAAACAGTTCCAAGTAAATATTAATAAATGTGTTTGCATATTTAATTGAAAAAATCTTTTATCATTATATTCGACAAATTAAGTCCCAAGAAGAAGCTCTAAAAGAGGTCCAAAAAGACTTGTACAAATACAATTATTAAAATCTGTTGTGTTATTGCACCTGTGAAAATATTTATATTTATAACATGGTTTATTGCACTCCCAAGTTTCTATGTTATGTGATAAATACATTTATAGCTATGTAGTTTGCAGTGGCGCTTTAGTTTTTAGAACCATCATAAGAAAACCGAGATGAAAATGAACACACAAGAAATAGCACTAAAACCCTTGTCAACAAAATATTGTATCCAACTAGTTCACATTGCAGTAATTGATTTGGAGTGTCAGAGTTGAAGAATATGTTTGAATAATCAGCTAGTCTATGTCTTTAGCACCATCATGGCTGCCTCCGTCTCTTTGTCTAACTAGTCACAGGTCTCTAGTCTGGTACATGTTTAGTGCTGCATGATGACTTTATAAGAGGCCAGGGTATCCTTTCACAAAACTCTCTTATCCACTAAGAGACCATAACGCTCTCGTTGACGATTGCTAATACGGTGTAAAGAGAACGCTATGGTCACTTAGCAGATAACAGAGGTTTGTGAAAGGATTCCCTGGGACATATTTCAGACATACTTGCCTCACAGCTCGTATGTTGAGGTCTATCAGCAGAATTTTAATAACCATTGTGAAGTCATTTCTCGTCGTGTAAGGGTGAAAGATTCCTGCTGTGACGTAAAACAATAATTCACTCACTGAAGTCATTTCCTATGAAATACTTTGAAATACAATACTACTCATTGATATGTAATGCTTACCTGTTCTGGAGACTTTTAATTGGTGCTTGCATAGAATGGTTGTTTCCAGTTATAATCATATAGTACTTACCAATTGTTACTTACCAGTATAAGAGCATTATTAACTTTTTACTAATTATTGATCTGAGAATTCTGCTTCTGAACGCTTGATTAGGAACTGAAGAAAATTGTTATATTTTTTTAATAAGATTTATATTTTGTTGTCAAATGTATCTACTCAGTGTACACAAACCTTGTTTACTTACACATTTCACTTTTATTTATAATTAAATAATTTTTCCACATTGACAGGTACTGAAGACTTTTATGTGCGACTTTAGATTATGTTATTATATCTAAGTCTGTAGGTGAATCAAAGATGAATATATCTTCCAATTTATACATTATATATATACGCAGTATTATGTTAATGATCTACCGTCAGTACTGGTACATGCAATATTCCATTTTATATATGTTATACAAAATACTTTTGAAATGACAGGGATTGTATTGTTGTACTACTGTGTCTTCAGTGACTGCACAAAATATCTAGTCATTTTATGATAAAATAGTAACAATTACAGTACAGTAAGTGGTGTTTATCAAGCTTCTGATTTATCGTTATATGCTCTTTAACTCTCTTGATGCTGGAGGCAACTGGAGATGCCTGTACCTAATCCAGCAGGGAGAGGGTTAAACCCGTAGAGCATGCAAGTGTGTGTGTGTTGTCCCATTATTCATAGACTTTAGTACATAAGTTTTTGTTTGAATTTGAATATGGTATCATTGTGGCACATTACGCAGACAATCTGAATAGTATGGGCTCACTTATCAAAATTGGGCATTGATAGTAGTGTTATCTTTGAATCACAATTGTAGATCAGGTATCAGATTCTTCCAATTTTCCCCGTTGCCAAAATTACCCTTTTTATGACATGATTGTACAAGTTTTCAAAGTCTTATTGTATAGAATGTATTACTTAAATTTGCAGATATCTGAAATTAATAACCATATTCTCAAGTCATGCCATTCTTTGAAATAAGGGAAGTTACTCTTGTCTTTATGTCTTCTGTAGTCAGGACCCTAGAGTTTATCTCTTTACTCACAATCTTTTCTGTACTATGCATTAGGAGTTAGTCAGTCTCCGAGATAGTCACAGTACCCACCAGGCAAATTATAATGCAACTACCCTGAAAGTTTGGCGTGGAAATGTGGGAAATGTCAGTTAAATATATCTTAGCGAGGCAAGCATTAAAGGTACCATGTGTTAATATGGTGAAACCATGTGCATGGTAGAAATGCCAACATGCTAGATATTATATCTTTAAAACATAAATGGACAAGCAGTTTGCTAGTTAACTCTGCCAATAGTACCAATAACACCAATAATAAATTATAGTAATAGTGTCCAACCTTCCGATATTCCTCAAGTGTCCTAGTGTTTAATATGTGGAATATGGCATCATTCATTTCTTACTGTCATGAGTTTATATGTTAGCATGTAGGTGCCTTTTTTTCATTTTTATTTATTTATTTATTGAAATCGTATCTCATCCCTGCTTTATTCAGGGAAAATTATATGTGGTCTGTAAATCTGTTTTCTTTGTCATTTAGTGATATAGAGGTGGCTATTTCCATTATAATGTATTGAGAATCTTGTATTTTGTATCTGCTATTGCAATACAGAACATATATTCTTATATACCACTAACTGCTGTAAACCATCAAATTTTACCGACATCAAATGTTCGCAAACCCACTAATAATTGTCCTATCATGAAATCTTAACAAGAATTCATGCAGTAATGAATGAAAGTGTTATCCTTTTAATGCTTAATCTATATGTAAAACTGGTAAAATGTGCTTGTTCAATGATGCACTCAATTTAAGCAGAAAAATTAGGATTGTAAATATATTTGAGATAGATCGGATATAGATATTTCAATATGCATGTTGTACTTGCCTGTATTTGTATTGCAATATATTGTCATTGCAATATGTAATATTCATACACCTCTGATTCAGAAAGTATATATGCTGTTGGTGATCCAATACCAATCTGTTCTTGTAAAGTAGTGATGCCATTTGCAGATCTTTCTCCTGTGTGTTGTGAAAATGCCAAAACCGCTCCCATGTTCAGCATAGTTCTCATTGTATGATACCTCGGCATTTGTAGGACAGAATACTCATGATGTGGACCTATGCTGTGAGAATAAATACACGAAAAGTCAAATGTAGGTTTTGTTGTGTGTGTAGAGGAATGGTGTTAACCCTTTCCCTGCTGTATTAGACACAGGCACAGCTTATTTGGGCATATGCAGATACCTGAATTGTAATAATCGACCCAAATTGTAATACCTGCCTTGTACTGTAATAAAAACTGCCCTGAATTGTATTACCTCAAAATATTGCTCTGAATTGTAACACAAAATTCCCCTATATTGTAATAATTCCAACTGGCCTGAATTATTTCATGCTTAGCGACCCAAATTGTAATAACATCGAGTGATGAATAATAATTAAATAGATGTTAAAGTCTTTTGTATTGAAGATATTCCAAATCACTTTAAAGACATTAACCGTTATGAAAAATATTTTTTGGGGTGAATGTAAAATGTCATTCTGGTGTCAAACATAATCATAACATGTTGCAGTGACCATGTGAATGGAATCATTCTAGCACTGGAAATGGCAGCTTGGGTTGTAGACCCCCAGGGAATTCAGAAGGAACACTGAGTACACACTGTTCCATTGCCTGGGGGTAAGAATGTAGCGCTTTGAGCAGGTGGGTCTGCCTAATTATCAATATTCATTATGGTGGTGGTGTTATTATTATTACTACTACTACTATTAGGCATATTAGTGCATTATTGATTATTATTAATATTATTATTATTGTTATCAATAGATGGTGAGCCAAATATATGAAGACCTCCATTTGGACATTTACTAAAAAGGTTGCCTACATATAGGAGGGGGTTGTTGGGTGGTTGGTGTGGTGATAATTTGGGGGTGATGTGTAGTATGACTTCCATAACATTTGAATAGAATCAATAATTGATTTTGGACTGCTTAGGAAAGTGTATATTACACTAAAGCATAACATTAGTAGGCTAATGGTCGATTGATTGGGAGTATTTAAAAATAGATCTAATTAAACGTTCTACATTAAATCGAATATTTCGAAGAAACTAGATAATTTTGAGAATATGTACGTAAAAAATGTAATATGGTATGCACAAGTACGATCAAGGAATACATTGTAGGTTTATGTAATACATTGTATTGACATTGCGCATTATTAAAGGGTCATCAGACATGAAAGAAATTGAGATATTACAGTACATTACCAAATGATTATTCGGGTTTTAGCTGAAACGTAGACTGCAATGGAATTTTATCTATCCTACAGCGGTGAAAGGTTTGGAGGCACAAAAGCAATTATGTATGCTAAGTGCATGTACTTAGAATTATTAACTTCAATTCGGTCCAAAACGACAGCTTAATCTGTGATTGCATGCCTTTAATGGGCATTGACAGTTTTCGTATTTACAGGCATACAATCGCGGTTTGTTGACATATATTTCATTCTTAAACGTTTTTCTACCTGATATGTACATTTGATTTCTCTACACAAGTATATTGGGCATCAAGCTACATTTTCCGCATGCCCCACGTTTTTTTTTATTAACAAAAATATTATCTCGCGATAATAAATACAAGCATTTCATCTAGCCGCTTAATAACTTCTCAGGTAAAATGGACGATAGATTTGTTTCAAATGTGAACGGGAAATGGAACTTCGTTCGGAAGTGCACAACTGATTTTCTGCATTATGAGTAAAGAATACAGTCTCCGATTTCACCGAGAAATTCCGAATGCCTCCTTTGCTAATTACCGGAATAGTCTGTATCATTGACGATGCCAATGCAATGTTCACAGGGGTTCTATGATAGAATACACACACGCGCGCGCGCGCACACACACATACATACATACATAGATCTAATAAGAAATACACGTCGAGGTGGAGATCATTCATCCATCCATCCATCTATCCCGTCCATCTATCTATCCCAACACCCCCATCCACACCCATATCAACGCAATGACAGTTATAATCATCATGGACTTACATGATGAAGATGATGAAGTAGACATACCACGAGATAAAAACACAAAGCAATTCTTTATCATTCATTTCATGTAATTACAATTTGGGTCGTAAACCTGGGCCGGTTGGAATTATTACAATTCAAGGCAATTTTGTGTTACAATTCAGATCGGTCAATTATTACAATTCAGGGCAATTTTTATTTCATTTCAAGTCAAGATTTGTTAGGTATTACAATTCAGGGCCATTTTTTTTACAATTCAAGGTAGGTATTACAATTTAGGTTCGTTATTACAACGCAGGGCTCTACAGATGGAAATAACAAGCAGTGTACAAGCTGTGTACACACTCCTTCTCGTAAATCATGTAAATAACTCCATTGACCTCAACTGACCTCTATTTTCCGCATTCGTGAATACTGATGTTATTCACTAGTACGTGACAGTGGTGAAGGCGACGCTCACTTCCGGTCTATTACTCCGCGCCTATGTGGGTAAGTGGAACCCTCCCCACGTCCAGAAAAATATCATCCGCGGGTGTAAGTGTTTGAAAAGAGCACTGCCAAGCTAGTTCCGTGTAATTGTGCCGTGATGTCAGTGTGGAACTGCTATTGGAGGAAGCTAATCAGACGCGAGCATTTAGTCAATCCGAACAATACCTGGCAAACAGTAAGCGAAGGAGCAGTTACCTATCATGACTTGAACAGGGCGCATACCACTCTGGCACTCTTCTGATAGCGTTTGTGAGTGAGATTGAGTTCACCCTCACTCTCCATGGTAGTCTCGCTGCAGTAAGCTTTCACTGGGGTGATAGCCCGTAACAAAGAGATGCAGATAAATACACGTCACTGCTGGAACTGCAGTGATCTAGTGGGATATAGCATGGGGTGTGGCGAGTAGCGTCAGACGATGGGGTTAATTGTTATGTTCGTCGTATACTAGACTACGAATGTACAATAGCGCTACGAGGATGATTATGTACAACGTGATCATCTGTAGTTATCTGCGTTATTATGTGTTCATTTTACAATATTGGTGTATAATATTGGTGTATGTCATCTTGTATGACAGTCTCCCATTAGACCTTACTAACGATGAGACGCTTGAATACACGTATGTTTCCAAATGACGCTTCAAACATACGACAAGCAATTTCAAATGTTTTGATCATGAAACTTATATCAACATAATCGAAATGAGATGAAAGTTAAAATGATTCTATTTCCAGGAAACAATTCCCTTTGCTGGAAGCCAGAATGGAACATGGAGCGTACGTAATTTAAAAGCATTAAACTCGAAATATCTGGGTATTTACTTGCAAACTAATCATATTTTTATATTGGTAGCAGTTTTAGAAAGAAAAATCATTTTGATATCTGCCCCAAGTGTGTATTATTTAATGAAAGTATGCTTAACTGGAATACACACAGGCATGGATATTACAATTTCATGTGTTTCAGCGACATTTTGTAATATGCACAAAACACGCAGAGGAAGTGTACATGCATACAACCTATTTATCGGTTCCAATGACATGCATATAGCGTGAGGCGATGTTCATCTTGCTGAACAACGATATTATTACAGAAAATTGGAGAAGTTATGGTAAATTCCGTATATGCCTTCGTGAATACCGGCATCCGCCTCGCGTGTGGACCAGTTTATATATATATATATACCTTTTGGTCGTTTATCGAGTACTGTAAAGTATCCTAGCTTTGTTCTTAACATTGAGAGTCGATGCAAGCTGAAATACCTTTCATGTGGAGCTAGGTGCCAGCTGCTAAATTCGTTTCAGTAACCCAGTACTGCTCCCATGGAATCAAGCCGATGACCAGTATAAACTAATGCTACGGCAACGTTTGAATGGGCTGCTTTTATTTATCATGACTGTTTTTGAACTATATAAGAATTAGGTCGAAAACATGATTCTTTAGAACTATTTGTATTTGGCTGAAATTATTTGACTAAGATATAAGCTATACTCGTGGTGGTGTGCACTGGGCGTTGCTGGGCTCGCGGTCTTTTATTGGTTGTGCGCCCATTGTGAAGTTATGTTAGCCAACCTACATGGACAAATCGATACTACTAAAAATTCATCTACGCAGTGTATGTTCTAGTATGCATAATACTATACAAAAACTTAAATACCATAGCTTGTTGGCATTGTCTATAAACCTGAATGTCATAACATGTCCGGCCTTGCTGTGTTCACACACGTGCATACGGCGTCAACACCATCGTGACTAAATGACTTGTCCCCGTGTACACACCCACAGCTATTGATTTCACGTCACAGTTTTGTAACTTGATATGTAAAGTTGTTAAAACGATGACATCATTGACACTGACATATTACTAGTGTTCATGATAATGTGGCACGAGAAAAACAACTGCTATCGTTTACCCCAACCCCCACCGCCACTAGAATTACGTCCTGCGAATATTACAATGTCCCTCGCTTGACGTATATCGTGAAGTGGTTTCAAAATTATACTTAAAAACCATTCAATCTATAAATGGCATTCACGGTTCACAAACAAACAACAAAAATTGACGAATCTGGGGGGAATCTGTTAATTTTCCACTACAGTTGTGTTCACTTAAATAGAGCCCGTGAAATTTCAATTGATAAATGACACAGTCGAAATCGTCCAAGTTCACAGAGGCATGTGGGTAATATGCTAATGATTTCGTAACATAGAAACCAAAACAGCAACAATGAAATGTATATAGTGGAAATATTAAAAACACCGTTAAAGCGCCATTGCACGTGCTGATGATGGTTCATAACCAGAATCTACTGGGGTTTGGGTCCGTTTTCACGAAAACATAAAGCAAACTCCACTCTGCCAACCGTGTAATTTTCTAATTGAAAAAAACCCAACAAGGGCTTTTCAATTGAACAGGATTATATCATATTTATTTTGCATATGCCATGTTAACCTCTTTATGCTTTCACTCACACACAAAAACAAATATACTGATAAGTCGACATACGTGTATATATTTTGTATATTGTATCTCCATGATTAGTCTACATACGTGTATATATTTTTTATATTGTATCTCCATGATAAGTCTACATACGTGTATACATTTTGTATATTGTATCTCCATGATAAGTCGACATACGTGTATATATTTTGTATATTGTATCTCCATGATAAATCTACATGCGTGTATATATTTTGTATATTGTATCTCCATGATAAGTCTACATACGTGTATATATTTTGTATATTGTATCTCCATGATAAGTCGACATACGTGTATACATTTTGTATATTGTATGTCCATGATAAGTCGACATACGTGTATACATTTTGTATATTGTATCTCCATGATAAGTCGACATACGTGTATACATTTTGTATATTGTATCTCCATGATAAGTCTGCATACGTGTATATAGTTTGTATATTGTATCTCCATAATGCCGAGCGACAATGGTCTATGTACGTAATACTCGTTTATAGACATTACAAATGCAATGGCAGGTTATATACAACAAATCATGTAATCTTTGGTTATATGGATCACGTTTGCTTTCACAATTAAAGTAAATATTGCATTATATTTCCAGTTTACAAGCATATTTTATGCAGTACTATGCGCTATCACTTGGGCTTTCCTGTAGGACATGGCGTAACTCCAAAGTAACGTTATCTACAATAGTAACCAATAGTAGACACTATGTACTATAGTATATAATGTTACAAATAGTAGACACTATGTACTATGGTATATAATGTTACCATCGAGTTACGCCGTCTAGTACAGGCGGGCCCGTTGCACTTTGAGTTATGGCTGTATAATTTCGCTTTCATAAAACCAGCCATTACGTTTCCTATACGATTTCTAGAACGAGAGCATGAGATAAATTGCTCTCTCCTTAACAATCTGCATGTTAAAGAGGGAACACGGCCAGCCAGTGGAGACGTTGTCTGTGGAGCCGGAATGTGCGCCGTGCTCGTGCTGTGTCGTGCTGCACGTAGATACCCACGTACAGCGGCGACGTTCTCATTGGAGCCTTTCCTGACGTTCAAGACGCGACATTTAACCAACGGTTCGTGCAAAGACTTCTACTGACAAGCATGCCGAGATCCTCCCGCGATCACCCGTCCTCTTCCGTGAGCTAACAGTAATCTGATTGACATTAGACCCATGTGCGCATGCGTATGATGCACGAGTGCTGATTGCGAAATAATGTAAATATATTCAATATTAGCCAACGTCTCCGACCACAAACAAGACACCACTGTCTGTGGCATCTGCTAAATGCATACACGGCAAATACATGGAGATCAACTAAGTTAATTTGCAGCCAGTGGACTGGGGTCGCATTAAACAATAAGGTGGTGTAAACCCACGACTCCACGAGATTATAATGTGTTAATGGATACCAAATAACTTGAGATGTCAGCCAACATGATCATTTGGATATATATGCCAACAATGTGTCGTACAAGTAGAGAATATTTAAGTTTATCCATGCAGCATTGCCCGTGGTGTCATCGGACCTCTGCTGGATTACATCGATGACAAGAAGCGAAATAAGCAGTGATCTAGTCTTGTAGTGGGGCAGATAGGTAACAAATAAGACATGAATTGTGAATTTTGTGATAAAAGCATGAAACTTTGTACATTGTTAGATATGTATATTCTAAGAGGGTGGGACTTGAGCTGAAATATCGCCTTTATTGCCGCCATTTTGATTTTCAAAATGGCCGCCACTATTTATACATAACTTGACTTTCAAGTCCCATTAGAAGGTATATTTTGTTGTGGATATTTTTTTCTGATTCAAACAGTTACCTATTAATTGATCGATCACCCATTTAATAATGCAAGATGGCGGCCACAAATACAAAATGGCTGCCATAACAATAAAATAGCATTTATATAGGTAATATCTCCAAAATTCAACTTTGCTTGTATATATGAATAGATTTAGAGGGCATGCACAGATAATATCCTTTTTTTTAAAGTAAGAATAAATAATTAAATATTGCAAAGAAAAAAGTTTAGACTGTATGAATACTACAAATGTTGTTTTCAGGGCAGATTCAAAGTGCATGAGTTGCACCCCATTCCAAACTAAAGGTGCATCAGTTGCACCCCAGTCCAAACTAAAGGTGCATCAGTTGCACCCCAGTCCAAACTAAAAATGCATACAAATGATTAACTTAATGAAATAAATGTTAAATATATTTGATTTTTTTTTTAACAAAGACTTTTGCTGAAAAGGATTGCATGTAAAGGGTTTACTTTCAAATGTTAGTAACATTTTTTTTTAATATTACGGTATTTATCAGTCATAGTTGAATCAATGAGGTGTTATATCTTTGAACATTAGCAATATGCACAATCTAATTTAATAAAAATCATATGAAAATGTTCCCTGGTACATACAAGTAACAGTCTGTTGTGAGTTGTGAACAAGTATTTTATGACGTTCACTAGTGTACCGTGTCCCGCGGACTACACATGTTGGTTTTCACATTAAGCAATTTATTATAAACCGTTACCTATAAATTATGGAACAGTATCAATAATATATTTTGGATAGAATAGGAGTCATTATTAATAATACTAAAACATTGTTCAAATCTAGTGAACTACATAATAGTGTGCAATATATCAATATTGACACCAATACATACAATATCTGGCTGTATCCATTCGTGGAACGGTAGAAAACTAAACTTTAAAATAAACAAACTGCAATAACCTACCCCTGTTCCAGATCTGACTGCTAGAAATGTAACTTCTTCGTGGCTTCAATGAAAGTGTGCTTTCCCCTCTCACATCTACCCCACCACCTCTCACACCCACCCCACCACCTCTCACACCCACACCACCACCTCAGGTATAGCTGTTCATATGATGTCCTTTTAGTATCTTCTTAATTTTACAATGTTAACTGAACACTCACTAATGATATGTGATTGGAGGTAAAGTCAAGGTAATATTTACAGTTTGGTAAATTGGTAAATTAATAAGATAAAACTGGTACAATAACTATTACAAAAGGGTTCACAAAAAAATATGAGTCTAGCTACTGAATTACGACTGAATAAGCTTTGGTGTTTACTTTCAAGTAAAAGGTGAACTCATACAAATTCATACAAATAAAAGAAATATTTAAGAAAATCGCTTAAACATATATAATACTCTTTATATAATATTTCAAATTGTAAATGCTATTTTCCTTTAAAGCATCCGTTTGTATATGTTCGTCGGCAATCGTGAACTTCATAATAGCTGATCAACTTACGTTATGAGAGGTAACTGTCTGAACCATAGTTACATGCTTTCCCATACCAAAATAGACCTTTTGATATGACATAGAATGCAAGATATGTGTATGGTGCTTAAACGATGGCAGCCATTTTGGAAATCAAGATGGAGGCCATACTATGGATATGTCAGCTTGGCTCCCACCCTAATTATTCTTAGAATATGTTTATCTAACATTGTGTCAAGTTTCATGATTTTGTATCACAAAATGAACAATCATCTGACACATCTGCCCACTGTTGCAGTGTATCCACATATTTCTATGCGTGGATGTGTTTAAATAGCGGGGCACGGCATGTTTGTACACATTGCACTTTTTTCTATATTTTCGTTCGGAAATCGAATACAAACTTCTTATTTGGTTCAATAGACTGCCGTATATACAGTAACACTATATGACGACGACCATATCACTGATTTCGGGAACGAACCTGATCTCAAATTGGTAAAGCTAACGTCCTTGAGCCTAAATTGAAAATGGGCTAAGGTTTCGGTAGCGTCACATTAAGCACTACGGGAATATTTCCATGTAGAGTCTGAGGATATGCCAATTACATGCATCCATTATTGGAAAGTTCTCCAAAGTAAGATATAGAGATATGGAATCATCATGGCATGGATTTTTTTCAAAAGGATCTACCAATGATCCTCCCTGTTAGAACCTCATGATTTCGTCGTGTTGATGTACACGTTTAACGAGGGGGTTTAAGTACCCGGCTAATTGTATGACCACGTGTTGCTGACCTCCCACAGGCTCCGTGCAACTGTTTGCTTAGCCTCCTCTCAGGTGTCTACACGTTGTTGGTCAGAGGCATTGCAGGCGAACTGTAGTGTATGTCCTAAATATGTCCTGTGTATTGGGAATGCATGTCCTATGTATGTCCTGTGTATAAGGAATGTATGTCCTGTATATGTCCTAGGTATAAGGAATACATTTCCTGTGTGTCACCTGTGTATAAGGAATGCACATTCTATGTATAAGGAATGCACGTTCTATGTATAAGGAATGCACGTTCTATGTACAAGGAATGCACGTTCTATGTACAAGGAATGCACGTTCTATGTATAAGAAATGCACATTCTATGTATAAGGAATACATGTTCCTTGTAAACGTAATGTGCAATATCATAACGTACGTATGCGCTATATATTAGGAATGTATGTTCCATTTATTAGGATTGGTTGCACATTATGTGTGGGATAATGTACTCAAACTCTATATTATTTTGGCACGTGAAGCGTGTTGGGGGCTGTTAGGCCGACAATTCGCTTCACGTGCAAAAGTAATGTAGAGTTTGAGTACATTGTCACACTTAAAACAAACTGGTTGTAAACCTTGTTTCTGTGGACCTGGAAAACGATTAGCTATTAATACATTATTAGAACTATTGGAGGGTTATTGATGGTAATATGTATCGCCACAGCCAACTAATGGCGAGTACATTTGTTTTAATTATAAATAATGGATGCTCAATGTTTAAGGAATGGATGTGCTTCGTATTAGCTAATGTTGGTTTAATATGTTGGCATAGATGAGGTGGAGACTAAACATACTTTATGCTATTAATGACATCGAAAACCAATTGGCATGACACCTTTCGCAGCTATTTGTCTTATTTGTCTATGTATATTTCATTCCATAGCATATCTGGATACCATCACAATATACATGCTTATGATGATGACTATCGGATATGAGTCTCACATTCGTATTGGTAAAATGTAAGCAGGGAATCAAATATCAGCCTTGTATTGTTCACATACACAGAGTGGAGCCGTTGGAGATCTCACAGCTATTGGAGCCTTGGAAATAACAGGCGGCTGTACTACTGAGATATGTGGTAAACATATAATTGAACCTACAAACACACACGTGTAATAACACGAAATGGAGAAGCATATAATTACAGAGTGTGTGTGCATGACGCCTGCCAGTGTAACACGTTGGGTTGGTGACCAATGTTCCACTCTGTCAGCTCTCACAATGCGTCTTGCATAACCAGCAATGATCAGCTCGTGTTGTACACGATGTGGTCGCCGTGGAAGTGGTGCACTTACCTGCCATATCTGCCGCCGCCATGTTGCACAGGTACAGGTTGGTCATGCTTCGGAGGCGCGTGGACGTCAGCACAATGACGACCATGGAGACGTTGCCGATGAGGCCGACGAAGAAGACGGGGATGTACAGGAGGATGAGGACGATGGTGGTGGGGCTGCCGTGCGTGTACAGTCCCAGGAGGAACTCTGTGAAGAACGCGGACTCGTTGAGCAGCTCGTGTGACTTGAGCATTGTGCTGGTGGCGTTACCTGATCTCATAGTCCGACTGGAATCTAGCGAGGCAATGACCGTATAGAATTCGATATGACCTGGCGTCAACATGGAATTGGCGTCCGCAGTGTTCTCTTGGCCAGCTGAACAGAATAACTCCTTAATACGGAGTGCAGAGAAGAGCACAGTCACGGGCGGCACGTAGAACTGGACGTTGACATTTTGGCCCAATTATATCCAGTCATGTGCAGTGCTGCGAGGGGCATTAGTCTACTGGAGTATTGAAGTCCTTCCGATCGGGCATTGAGTTGTGCCATCATCGTCGCATTTCGCTAGAGGTGCTCACGTAGGTGGGTAGAGGGCTTTCTGTGCTCGCCATGAAGAGGTACTCTTTGGGTACATCACAGATGGGTACATAAGGAGTTACTCACATATTATGGGTAGAACAGTGTCTGTTCTCGACATAAAAAGGTACTCACTTTGATTGGTACTATACTTTCTGGAAAGAAAGATGTACTCACTTTTATAGGTAGAGTATTACCTTTCCTCGCCATAACTAGTTACTCACTGAACTAGGTAGTGTGTTTTATCCCTTCTCGTCTTAGAAAGTAATTCACTGAGATTGAAAGTACTATTTATCTCTTCTCCAATAAATACGTACTCGCTGAGCTAGGTAGAGTGTGATTCCTTTTCGCCATAAAGAGCTATTTACTTACAATGAGTAAAGCACTTTCTGTTCTCGCCGTAGAAAGTTACTCACATTGCCAGGTAGAACACTTTCTGTTCTCACCGTAGAATGTTACTCACATTGCCAGGTAGAACACTTTCTGTTCTCACCGTAGAAAGTTACTAATTTTGCTAGGTAGAACACTCTCTGATCTCGCATAAGAACGTTACTTTCAACACCCTCTGTTCTTGCCGTAGAAAGTTACTCGCTTTGATATACTAGTATATAACACTCTTCGTACTAACTTTCAACAGTCTCTGTTCTTGTCGTAGAAAGTTACCCACTTTGCTAGGTAAAACACTCTCTGTTCTCCCCACATAGGGCTATCCAGAGGGTGCCCTGGTCCGTGAGCGCTGGGTCTGGACTGCCTGTGTACATGTAGACTGGACTGCCTGAGTACATGTAGACTGGACTGCTGGACTGCCTGTGTACATGTAGACTGGACTGCCTGACTGACTCGACCGTTCTGACTACTGGAGGCAACTCCGCCACGGCCACCAGATTACGTAGGTATTGATTACAGGCAATAAGCCGGGAGCCGCGCATAAGTAAAAAATATATTTATCCTACGGATGTGCGGATGCTTTGATTGGCTCAACGTTTGATTGGGACTATAATTGGAACTCCCTTCGTTTATATTTCGTGTTGTTATTAGCTCTAGAACTTGTTCTATTAACATATGTATTGTAGCATATCGCGAATAGTAATGGCAAGTATGAGAACGTTTATGTTTCTATTAAGACGTATTTATATCACTAAACATAGGAGTGGGAGTGCAATAAACTCATGCTAAAACCACAATGGATTATTTTTATTGTATTCATACGCGATATCAAAGTCTTTTTGGAACTATTTTACGGATTCTTCTTGGCACTCGAATATAAAGTTAAAAGAATTCTTCAATTAAATATGCAAAAACATTTATTAATATTTACACACTTATATTTTGTCCGTGTGCTTTAACCAAGTTCCTAACACGTTTGCCAAAATATATAGTGTTTGTGATTGAAAATCTATATTACAATAGTTTCTACAGTATTGTGATAAATAGAATATTACATTCTTGTCCATATATTACTGAATGTATTAAACTCGTTGGCAAAAATGATATCAGTAATGTTCTAATTATTTTAAATAAATGACGTTATTATTAGATCTATATAGATACACTATAATATTTATGTTTGACTATTCCATCACCGAATCTCTAATTTTGCGATAACCGATCACTAACAATTAGGCAGAAAACAAATTGCAAGACTTGTAGCGCTAACTGTTTCCAACGTACACTTGTGATCTATACAAGAATATATGGCAGTGATTCTAATGTGTCGGCTACAAGGATTATGATGGCAATTATAAACAATACATTGCAAGTATTTCGAATAATCGGGGTTAGCCGTAGTTCACACTGTTCAAAGAGGTTGATTCCTTTGACTTACAATGGGTATCTGATCGAAATATTAGAAAATGACCAATGACCGATTAACAGTTACAGTCTCGGAGCGCCACGGAGCAACGGTTGAGATTACTTCTGCCAGGAGCAGTAAAACAACAACACAAAGAAAGCATATCAGGAATAAAACATTCAAAGTGGCATTTCTTAATAAATCCCTAGATATTGATGAATTCCCTAATCGTTCCTTTGCTATCTGGGTCTTTGTCTTTTAGAGAGGTGCTTTTATATTGCTGTGTCAATTTCAGTTCGTATTTTGATCTGGCCCGCGTTCCACAGAACAATCGTAGCGCTACGACAGTAGTAGTGCTACAATTGTTCTGTGGAACGGGCCACTGGCTCCGGTACTACACGGCGTATGTCTATACGATTCTATTCGTAGTTTTTGACCTGTATAAGAACGGCCATGGATTGGTGTTTGAATTAGAACAGAGATATGGACAAATGGTGAAATATTGTAATATTTGGTAAACTTTTCAGCCAAATTGTATTTGTTTGTGATAAATGTCTAAGAATCACTACTTCGCTAAAATTCCAAAGGCTTTAGAGCGATTAGCTAGATTTCTTCTATGCCGTGACAATTTTACAAGGAATCCAGAGATGTTCTTATCACTGAATAGGAAGGCCAAAAACATTCATGCAATTACGCAAATTTTGCGAAAATATTTAAAACGATAGCAAATACCATTAGCTGTTTTGTCTTCCAAGCTTTTTATAAGGGCAATCTGATACCCGGTCATATATCTGAATGTTAATCGATGACAAATAAAAACAAGGCTATGCATGGTTTTCGGCTTGAATCAAAACACCGATCTCTAGTACTAGTATGACCTCAGCTACGACTCCATGTCAATGCATTTCAATAAGTCGAGAAAACGTTCGCATGGTCAGCATTTATAAACGTATCTGATTAGCAGCGTAGAGTATTTGCAAGTTTACTAGAATCGACTGATATATGACGTATAACAAATAATGAATTTGTGTTTAATAATTGTAGATTTAATGAGAATGTACAAAGATAATTAGTTTATAATTAACGGAGCTCTTGTCGTGGTTTCGGGGCATGTTACTCTCAAAGGGGTCACGCGGACACACTCTATTAAAAAGACATGGGGATCCGGACCCGAATGAAAGTGCAAACGAGCCTGCCTCCCGGTTTACTTCGATCACCGGTATACTGGCTCGGCTGATTGCCACGGATGTCCAGATTTACGCTCGGAGCATATGGCACGTTTCTCTCCTAGGAGTGGCCTTCAATGTAAATACAAAAGCTCTACGTCTGCGGCAGATAAGATACGCATTAATTGGAACAGTGTTCTTTAGATTCATTCACATGTGATCATGTTGATAAGGAGGTAAATGATACAGCTTGACCGGAAATGCGCATTTCTTATTGATTCTCTCAAGTGTATGCCGGTGTACGTATGGCCGCCATTAGCCTCTGCTGTGGTCAACGATGTTACATGTACCTCTAGTGTAGTATGACAGTCGTAGAACGTCGGACTTCGGAGCCAGAGGTTCCGAGTTCGATCCCGCTCAGAGCCCCGGTGACCCGGTATCAATCCTTACCGGTACAATTCTGACACGAGCATGTCTTTGGTTATCATCCTGGGTCCGCTGCTACCAAGTGATCGATGTTCGCTGGCATACTGCAACCTCCAACTCTACATGTCTAAACTTCCTGGCCCCCTTTCCACGGAACGATCGTAGCGCAACAGGAGTCGTAAATCTATGTTACGAGGAGCTACGACTCTCGTAGCGGTACAATTGTTCTTTGGAACGGAGGCCAGATCGATCTCCTTCTGCTTTAAACTAACAGGCCTTAATTAATATGAGTGAAACAATCTTGAAATCCATCTAAACCCATGTTCCAATTGCTGTGTACGTTTAATAATAGAATTTTGATTGTTTCATGTGACCTGCTAATCCAAATTATTTGCATGCTAATCCACGGGCTCATTGCTAATATACGATGGTGCTATAATATCTTTCATATTGCTTTCTACAGTAGCAGTTGGGAAAAACGAACATTTGTGGTAACGTTAATACCACCTTTCCCTGATTCTTGGGGCGTGTGTTCCAATTTGTTCCCGATCAAAGAGAGAGTAGGCTGCGTTTGGGGAGAGGGAGGGGGAAATTGGGAGGGGTACGCACGTGTAATTAAACCCAGGTTAATCAACAGCCAGAGTATACATGTACACGCATGTGCACGTCGTTTTTAATCATTGTTGATAAATGAGCAAACAGCTCTGCCTTCAGTCTACATACGTGTTTGTGTTTCCGTTTCTGTGTTATTGTATTTACATATATTATTGTGTTATTGTGTTTACATATATTATTGTTTTATTGTGTATGCATTTACATATGCAAAATATACCGATACAAACACACAATAAATTCGCTCCCCGGTGATTTTTTTTGTTTCGGGGGGGTGGGGGGTGGCGGGTGTGTTTGTTTGTTTATTTGTTTGTTTGTTTGTTGTTGTTGTTGTTGCTGCTGATGCTGCTGCTGTTGTTGTTGTTGTTGGTGTTGGTGGTGGTGGTGGTGGTGGTGATTATGGTGGTGTGTGTTTTCTGAGATACATCGTAACTTTGTACAAATAGATAGTTTACAATGTTTATGTTGTAATTTGGTTTGGTTCGAAATTATGAGCATTAGGGGTGGCGACGTGATTTGAGAGTTCGTCTGGGGAGGGGTTGGGTGGTTGGGTGGCGAGATGAGTACTTCAGAGGTGACCGGGTAGTTGGAGAGCTCCTGCAGGGGAACGAATACGGGGGTGAGGATAGGGAGTGGTGAATGACGGAATGATAGTTCAACCTGGTGATGATGGAAAGAAAGTGTGTGATTAAAGAGACTGTCTAGCCTTGAGCGTCTTTATGCACCTTGTAAAAAAAACTTCAAACGTCTTGTGAAGCCATGCCGATGATTTAGATTATAATTCTGTTTCTTCTAAATGTCTTCACTTGAACGCTTTACTTGCTGATGCGTGCAGATTCAACTTGACAGTATTATCTCGCTATGCTGGGTCAATCTGTAATTTGCTTTCAGGATTCTAAGGTGATCGGATAGAGGATCTCTCGGCATTTCTAGCTCTGCTCTCTGCGGTATAGTTGGATTGGTAAACACTCCCGCTTTAGACAATGCTGCACACATTGTTATATTAGTGCTGTGTACATGTGTGTGACACTAGTGCATTTATGTGACACTATTACATGTATGTGGTACTATTGCATGTGTGCGACACTAGTGCATATATTTGACACTATTGCATGCATGTGACACTAGTGCACGTGTGTGACATTATTGCTATACACTTCTTCATTGCCAGACTCTGAACTAGACACGGACTGCTCCTAGCAGATAAAAGCTAAATGCATGTAGAAATGGGGCTAGATATATTCAGATAGCCACAGTAATGTGGGCATTAATGGTTATAGTCTGAATCAGTAGCACTATGAGAGACCGTTACTTTAATAAAACCCATGGGGGCCAATTATCCTTCAGTGATCCTAACACAAACTGCCGGATACATACGTTTTTTAAATTGTGGTAATTGTTATTGATAGACGGTTGCGTTGGTTGTGGCCGTGCATGCAAAAACCAATACATGCATGGAACGGAGACGAAGAGAGGATATGGTAGCTACACCCGATATGGCTTCTGGAAATCATATTATCCCGGGCCCCGTTGCTCAGAACAGTTTTATCCTATACAGGCTACAATTGATTTTAAGTTAAATTTTAGGGACCCGCAACAAATGTAAGTCTGATTGCACGAATCACTTTTATCACTACGATAGTTTCAGCAAACCATATTCTCAAGTATTGCAGTGAATAATAGTGTTCCATACAATGGACTTACACGTGTAGCTGGTTCCTAATATTTGAGTTACAATCAATTGTAGCTACAACTATTCTGTGAAAGCATCGAACATTACATTTTTGTAAAATCATTATGCTATGAGATGGCATTTAACTGTATATTACATCGTCAAATATGATTGTAGTAATCGATTATCTATTGAGAATCTGATAGGAGATAGCTATATAGCAAGTATTATATAGACCTCAGGCAAGTAATCATATGTTCATATTGTCCAGCCACGTATGTATGGTGTAACTAATAAACACTTCTAGCATCCGCTTTGTTTGACTAGCACCAATCCAATTCCAGGTTCTCACTGCCATGACTTGAATCCATTATGTACAGCACACCAGCACTCTATACGTTGACGTATTGGACGTAATAACTGTTATCATGATGGACACATTGGCGAGGCGAAATCCCGTCCTTTATCGGATATTATCCGTGACAGCTAGACCCACTATACGGCAGTGCAGCATATATCACCACAAAGGTGAGATGTTGACTAAAGTAAGTATTAAAGTATTTCTCCACTAATGTCCAGATAGTCTGATGACCACAGAAGATGACCAAATATGATGACCAACGATAGGATGTGACCATAAAAGATGACTACAGAAGATGACCAAACGTGGCCACCAACCATAGGATGTGACCACACAATGTGACCATTGTGTAATGGCTGATGATTGTATGATCGTTGTGTAGAATCGAAAAACAGTTTCTATCCTACGAATGTATTGCTGTGATATATGCACGTGAACATACTAAACACTTGGATAAATATAGGAATACGAAACGCCCATCACTTATAGTCTGGATATTATATGTCTTCAATCTATGCTTATAGTCATACCACATGCAGCTTGGCACAAAGACAAATCTTGATTATACTGTAGAAGCATAAGTCAAGATAAGTAGACTCATACAATTCCTTTTTATGGCGGTCACTTTGGAAAAAAACGAAAACCACCATAGTTTGATAAAAATCAAATCAACTCTCCTCAGGGAACATTTACTTTGGATTCGTTTTAAAACCGTGAATACAAATTGCTGAATTTCTACTGATGTTCACAACGTTGTAAGCTGTCAATGACCTCCCCGTGGCGTTTAATAGCTGACGCTGAGAAGAATTACGAATTCCAACTCAGCCAAAGCGCTGATTTCACATGCATACATCCTCATACGTCCTCATCCTCACATGTCCACATCCGTCCTAATACGTCATACGTCCTCATACGTCCCCATCTGTCCTTATACGTCCCCATCCGTCCTCACACGTCTTCAAACGTCCTCATCCTACCTCATCCCCACATGTCCACATCCGTCCTAATACGTCTTACGTCCTCATACGTCCCCATCTGTCCTCATCCGTCCTAATACGTTCTCATCCGTCCTCATTCGTCCCCACCCGTCCCCATCTGTCCTCATATGTCATCATCCGTCCTCACACGTCTTCAAACGTCCTCATATGTCCTCATCCGTCCTCATACGTCCCCATCCGTCCTCATATGTCTTCAAACGTCCTCATATGTCCTCATCCGTCCTCATACGTCCTCATATCTCTTCATACGTCCTCATACGTCATAATATTTCCTCACATGTCCACATCCGTCCTAATATGTTCTAATACGTCCTCATACGTCCTCATCTGTCCTCATATGTCATCATCCGTCCTCACACGTCTTCAAACGTCCTCATATGTCCTCATCCGTCCTCATACGT
>JAUTBT010003685.1:0-27616 GCA_032361225.1 Lepetodrilus schrolli | reverse complement strand
GGATGTTGCGGGTTTCCTCCTTCCCTAAACTGACAAGCCGTGATATAAGTGAAAGAATCTTGAAAGCGGCTCTAAACACCAAAAAACCCCAAAGAAACCAAAAATAAACAAACAATCCCAATAGTAACACCTCAATTATGCTATGATAGAATGAACAGTGATAAACTTGATGGGTGGTATATTGTAGGGACCCGTACACCAATATCACCATATATAATGCCATTGATAATGTCGGCTCATAACAGGTCCATTTATTCAACCATTTTCCTTTGATATATACCTGTCTATACTAGGAATGCAATATATTAATGCAGTATTTAATTGATAACGACATACCATTGAGTACCTGGGACGCTATTAGATATCCTACAATTATACTTCTATGCATTGTAACCAGTTTGCTATGTACATAAACTTGACAGGTCTTGGTATTTCTGGTTATGAATAACGCTATGTATTCACCAGTGTTCACGATCTATGAGAAAGACCGACATTTGCTATGAATACCGGATGGACCCAAAGTTGACCTGTAGAGGTCAAGTACCGATCCCACCCCCACGTTATCGTACAGGTTGGGGGTGGGGAATTTTGCCAACATTCAAGGTCGAATGAATACCTCATCGTGCAGTTTGAATATGCGGTAATTTGTATGGTTTTGTTTCCGGGTTTTCGACGGGCAATACACACAATGCATCTGTAGCACATTTTATTTGTGGATATTCCAGATTACTATGATTTTAACAATGGTAATGCGTGGTTTGATGTAATGTTTGTTGGTTTCGTGGTTGTCTTATTTTCTTTAATTATTTTTTTTATAAAAGATTTAAAAATAAAAGACGGTAATGATCGTGTTTCGTATCGTACTATCGGGAAATCTACGACTTAAACTGTGAACATTGAAGTGTCTCCGCATCATGTTTACAGTAAAATATATACCGGTAGTACATGTATAGGTTTCTGTATTTACCTAATCAGAAATTACATGGATTCAACATTTGATCGGTTCCATTGCTGTTCCTGCTTGCTCAACAAAATAACAGTTACCCGAAATTATTAACAGAAACTAATCGGAATACTAGCTAGACAATATCCGGTGTTTTTAAAGATGTCCAGAAACATGACTGAAACATGACTGAACATGACTGAAACATGACTGGAACATGACTGAAGCATGACTGAAACATGTGTTTGACCGAGTTACTTTTCCACATGTAATTGAATATGTTTTGAATAGAATATAGTCAATGCATGCATGTATATTGACTCAAATTATGCTAGTTCTATGGGAAATCAAAGTATGGAAGACATGCATGAACACGAGAGCATTTAATGACGTACGTAACAAGGTAACAACACACACACTAGAGACTCTTAAGTCGATACAAAAATATCCACTAACATGATTTTCCGAGTTGTTTTCACATTTCTAAGTAGTATTAAACAAACCGATGTTTACCCTATAGCAGTGTTGTTATAAATCTGTTTTGATATTGTTCATCAATTAGAATGGATGTTTGTTTCACAATGAGTTAGGTATTTTCGTTATGGATGTGCTTACCTTGAAATCTTCACCAACAAGCGTGTATGTTGCACCATTTAATAGGTAAATAATAAATACTGCCATCGAAGTACTCGTATATGATACAGCATTTGTTTTTGTAAATAAAACAGCATTCTAGTGATGCACAAAGGATAGTGTATACATTCTGGTACTGTTCGCATTTAATAGTTATAATAGCAAGTACATTGACTCATACACAGAAGACACTTAGTCATCAGATCTATGGAAAAGGGGGAATCCCCACATATACATACGAACTACTCCGCTGTTCGAATAAACTGGGACAGAAGACCATATTTGGTATCTGGAAGAATGTGTGGATCGATTCAATAACATCATCGATCTGCAGACTGTTCGGAATTCATGGCACTGCTGTGAGTCGACTCGATTCCGTCTGGTAGTAAAGCTACATAAACGTGTCGCTTACGCAATTCACCAGCCCTCCAAAATTAACAAGTCTTCCGAGGTGGTGCCACCAATAGCGAAATGGGAATGATGTAAACATGTTTTGTAGAAATCTTCCACGGACCGTGCGATAAGACGAGAGAGTGAGTCAGTGGGAAGAGGGGATTTGGTACGTTATATCCGGGAAACCACCGGATTGTACTTTTACCGAGGACACGGAAAGGGATGGTGGAGTATGGGTCGTTTGCTATGCGGGTTCAGGAACTACAGACGAGGATCCGTCGTAAACAATATTCTCGAGTTGCAATTGGCCCGTTAAAGTGCCGCATTTATATTACGCCAAATCCACAGCGTGCTCATAACGCTACATTATTATACAACGGATCAGTGTCCTCTCATTTTACATCTCAACTCCCTGGAAATTATACATCCCAAGCTGCCATTCAAGGGGCTAGAAGGTTGCTGCCATTCAAGGCGCAAGAAGGTTATCATTCATATGCCCAATGAAATCCTACCGGGTACCCATTCTCTGACAGCCAATTTGATCCGACATTGCCCACATTTCTCAAATAGTATACCTGCTAACACTAACACACACACACACAAAGAAGAAAAAAACACACACACACACACACACACACACACACACACACACACACACACACATGCGCGCGTCAATACGGTGACCGCAGAAAGACGCCACGTTTCTTTTGTATCATCGTGTGTTATTAATGCTGAGAATACAAAGCCTTGAAAATCCCACATTATATGCCTTACCTGTACATGCATTATATAAACTACTCCATAATAATCCTAAGGGAATATAACTGTCGGTATTATACAGTATAGCGTCGTATCAGCAACATAAACTCGAGGTCGAATCCAAACCGGGATGTTTATCGATGTGGCTCCACCGTGATTCTTAACATAAAAAAAAAATTATTGCGGGTTATCCTCCCACCATAAACTACATGCAGGTTTTATGAAAGAATAGGAAATGAAAAGTACAGTCACACGATCGGGTGAAATGAAAGTAGCGTGTGCTAATTAGATAGCCACATGCACAGTGTAATGTGTAAATTAATAGCATTATGTCGGCGTGCTCTTCCATAGGTTATTCGTAGATACAGATAGACATATCACTGTATATTTACGACGTTGAGATGATGATAGATCAAGTATAGCTTGCAAAAAAAAAAAACATAAAATATTCCAGTCTATTATTTGTCAACATAGATATATTTATAGTATAATAACTATATATATAATACTTTTCTAAAATGCCTTTGATGAAATGTCATTATTCAGATAAGTATATTATTCAGTCAACAAGACTTGCTAAGTAGTAATCTCTATAATAGTTATGTATCTATGTATCCATGCATCCATCCATCAAGTAATTAACCCATCAATCACCAATCCATCTATGTGGCGCCCGCTATAGATACGTCCTCCCACCCACCCTGGGCCCATCTATCAATAAACCCATCCATCCATCTACATGCAAGTATAGGTCTACTAATTTAGTGATTCAATCAGGCATAAAGTCAATAAAACCCATGGATTTAACGCAATCACATTGCCCGTGGCCAAGATATATATATATATATATAGAGAGAGAGAGAGAGGGGGAGAGAGAGGGGGGGAGAGGGAGAGAGGGGGGGGGGGAATAAGTTGAAATATATTGTGCGTTATAGCACCGGCCATCCAGCCACAATTGGCTTATGAGACACTTTAAAATGTAACATAATATTAAAACATGAATATTTACATAGAATATACAATATACATATTTGTTACCCGTATATACAAGTATTAATACATAAACAGGAAATATTTAATTTGAGAAATGCATGCTCCTATAATATTATATAACAATCTGAATATTAACATAATATAAGTATTATTTAGTGGTATATAAATACATAAAATCTCAACATAAAATGAAATTTTAAATATTTGACAAGTGCATGCGCCTAGAATACATAGTTTAGTGTTGATGAAAGATCGTGGGAGTTTGAAAAATCATCCCACGAGAGTCAACAGATGTACTAATGTTCTAATGTATGAACATAATAACTATGAATTTGTATTTGTATTGGTAACTACGAATTTGTATTTGAATGGTTGCCCTTTGTTTAGGCTAATGTATGAACATAATAACTACGAATTTGTATTTGTATTGGTAACTACGAATTTGTATTTGAATGGTTGCCTTTTGTTTAGGCAGTTAGTTTTCAGTCTCCTGAGATAGGGTGAATTATTTATCCATCCTACTACGAAGTAACTAATGACTGAATTTTAATATCACGATGATAAAATGGTCACTAAATCTTCTATTACATGGCTATATTTTGTTTCAGAGTTGTGAATTGAGTATCGATTAATCGATTAATTTACCTAGAATGCTAATCAGAGCTGAAACGTGATAGATCGATGAACAGCACTAACCATCAGATCTATCAGGGAAATATCAGTTGCTATTGTGATGGCATGATGATACTCAATGTTTTAAAGGCATATACATGTATTCGAATATTTGTCATAGTTGTATTCATGAATAATATTCTCATATCCGAGATAATATAATTGTTATTAATATGTTTGTGTAACTCACTATACTATGAGCACATAGTTTTTATGCTTACTTTCGTTATGGTTCGTAACTTGCATTTTCACATTACTTTAACTCGCCATTCGATAGACCTGTCTCATTCATCTAAAGCGGTTTGAATAAAAAATGTCTTTGTATGCGCCTAAATTAAAATCCTATTTTCAACACGACTATTTGTAGTTTGCCATTTATGTGTGATTTCAATTTGCCATAGTATAAATAGAGTGTACTATTAAGTCAACGCTATCCAGCTCCATGCTGTGAGACATATGCGTACCAGTCTGCCGAAATCAGCTAAGCTGGAAGGCGACTGTCAAAGCAGTAAATCTTACGAGTATTTCATTATGTCCAAACTCTTTCATCTAATTTTCTTTACATACATTTCACACTAATGGATACTGTCGTTTGAGATTACAATTCTATGTTTACTGTCACCTAAGAGAACAAAAAATAAAAGTTTGAGATGCTTGGAGGACGTATTATACAACTATTACACCTACTATACAACTATTACCACGTATTATATAAATATTACCACGTATTATATAAATATTACCACGTATAATACAAATATCACAACGTATTATAAACATATTACCACGTATTGTATTAATATTTGCACGTTCCGAGTGCACAATTCCCCATGGACATGTAATGGCCGTGAAACAACACAACACATTTAAATCAGATATGCAAGACTTGCTTTTCGAAATTAAGAAACAAACGTTAGTTTACGTCTCATATTGGGAAACATCGCTGTCATGTAATTAAAGTCTCCCCTCTGGTATGTATAGTCTCATGTATAATCTGTCAATTACCAACGAATCCCTCAACTTTGATTTGATAAACAATGTCAAAGTATTCTTAAAGATACCTGCATGTCCTATGTGTGGTTATTGCAAATTGTGCCAAGTGTCCAATGGCAAAATAATAATGTATAGCTAGTTATAGCAGATCAGTTCAAGCAAATCTGGCGCATAGCTCATCCAAAGCAGAATATTTCAGAACACCAAAGTTAGAACCTTATTATTTTTAATTACCCTATAAATTTCGCATTTAGATTACTAGATTAAGAACAGCAAGGCATAGACTACCCACTGAAACTGGACCTCGGCAAAATATTGATAAAGAAAATAGAATATGCACCCTTTGTAATGTACAAATAGAGAAATTCTACTTCCTAAATACTTCTGTGCAAACCCAGTATAGAGAAATTTGTATATCTAATGAAATACGACTATTACCCTGTTTTACTTAAAGTTGCCAAATATATCAAAACGTGTCTATGTTTATTATATATATTATGTGTGTAGGTTTATGTATATATGTATTCATTATGTTGTATTTTCTCTATATAACTCTGTGTGATTCTTGAGAATAAACTTCTGTTCAGTTCTGTGCTGTTCTGTTCCGTACAAAGGCTAACAAAGAGTTAATCCGTGCAATCTGCTGAAACGTGCAGGTGATGTTGTAAAAGCTCGTCAGTAATAATTACGTGTATAAATACAGGAGACACTCTATTAATATACTGTATACACATGCGTCACTCTATTAAGATACTCTATACGCACGGGTCACTCTATTAAGATACTGTATAAACACGGGTCACTCTATTAAGATAGCTTCAGCTCAAACCACCGTGATGCGTTGAACGACTTTGTTGATTACTTACCGTATTTAGTGTACTGCATGTATGTGTGTTTAAGAACTATATAAGCAAATGTAATCACACACTTCCTATTGAAACTGGTCGTTGGTGTAATATGCCTAGGTATGAGAGGACACGTCCATTCTGTACGTCACCTGCTTTAGCTGATGAATTTCATTATATATTTAGATGTGAATACTTTGACACTGTTAGAAAGAAATATATCGCTCACAAATATCTATGTTCCCCTCTATATAAATATAAAAGACTCTTTTGTACATCTGTCCTCAAAGAAATTAAGAATTTATCCAACTATATAAAAATTGTGTTTGCCAAGTAAAATTTCTACTAGTACTAAATCAATTCATATATGTATGTAATATTTATTTGTACTCTTGTACCACCGTCGGTGGTAATAAATAAATAAAAAAAAATAATCTGATATTTCAGTTGTAACGAAGAAGACGTTATTGTAAAATAAACCCACCACACTCTAAGGTGACATTGAGAACACATAATGCATAGAGAATCTCAGCCAAGTGTCTTGGAATATCAAATATATCAACACGAGTGGTGAAAGTTATTAAATCCGAAGCTTTACTATATTTTCTATTCCGTCCTGAAGATTAGTCAATTCAGTTCCGACCTGAAGAAGGGAGGCTTGCCCCCGAACCGTCGACGAATAATTGTATATAATAAACAATAATACACATATAGTGAAATTTGCCCTAATAATACATATACTGAAATTCACCCTAAGAACTTTTTACTTCTTACTCTAATGACAATATTAAAGCATGTATATGATGATTTAATCAATGTCTGAGTTGACAACATTTCAAGCATGTTTTAAAAAATTGGATGAAAGATTTACACAAACATATAGGCCTACATGGATATACACAGTAAACTAGTCACATGATCATGTTCAATGCCAGTGAAGCATCACTCCCCCGTAATGAGATCGTCTGCCGCCTTGTACGAAGGCACCTGCGCTTTTGATATTGAACGTCACCTTATCTCCAGCGTTGACGTAGTTCAACGCCACGGCCGACGCTGTGTCCAGGTTCACATTATCAGACTTGGGAGGGTCGGCGTAAGCTCCGGCGATGACGATGCCTTCTTTGACGATGTCAACCTCCCCGATGCTGTTCTGAAACACCACGTTGATCCAGAACAGATACGTGCCGGAGAATGGCGCGGCGAAATAACCGGAAGTCTCGTTGTAACATTGACCTTCGTTCAGTTCTACATGGTCAAAGTGCTGCACGGGATCTTTGGATACATTTTTTTCGTTGTGAAGCTGCGTGACGTAAAATGCCACAATTTCGTTGGACAGGTCTGGAAATATAATTGAAATCATAGACTAAGTTGCAAATTTAGATGGAAAGTTAGGTTAGATATTCAATATAGTTGTATTACAAAATGCAATCTTCTCGTCAATCCAGATTATTAATACTATAGACTCTTCCTCCACACAGAAATGTATTAATGTTGTTTCAATCTTGTACGTAATCTAACAGAATCAAATCTTGTTGTATTAAAAAACAAACTATTGAGATTTCAAATCCGTCGTCAAATGTTTTCTGTGAACATCACGAATATAGACGTGCAAATGATACAATCTAATGTGACTTTTGCATATTTATTGCTATAAAACAAATGTTTAATTTATATCTTTATGATCACATTATACTAATGGGAAATGAATCTTTTGAACTGTATAAGTTATTATATTTTGCTTTGGGTTGAAATATAAAAAGTGTCTAAACCTTTCAAGTTCAACTATATTCTCAGTTACTAATCCAAAATATGAAAAACACGTATAAAATTAATCCATATGATAATATAATTCTATTTAAAAACACCAATATAATTATTAATCCATACTATGAAATTAATATAAATATATATATATATATATATATATATATATGTATGTATTAATTTCATAGTATGGATTAATAATTATATTGGTGTAAATGATTGCTTCGTTAATATTATGCTCGCGTTAGTTTCATGATTTACAGTAAATACATATATACATGTACTGAATAAAAATACAATGGTTACATACAGTGTTACAATAAAATAAACACATTTTGAGGCCTACAGGACACCAATAAATACTTATACATATATCTAATATTACGGAATAAAATAATGTTAATGACATAAATACACACACAAAATAAATAAATAAATAATAAAAAATATAAAATAAATATATTTGTGTTGTTTTTCTTTAGAAGTGCTATATATCAATTTTACCGATGTGTTGTAACAACTCGTGTCGGATGTGTCCGACATCTTGTGACATTGCGCTGAGGTTGGACTGTACCAGAGATCCGAGGAACTCCATATCCACGTGAAGGTTCTGTATGTGTGCAGAGTTGTTTCTCTGCAGCTGCTGAACCTCCAGCCTGGTAATGTTAGTGTCCAGGGCAGTAGCCGCAACACTAGAACTCAGAGTCTGGATGGCCAGCACATTGGCTTTAACATCTGCACCAATTCTATCAATAACAGTCACATTCAGTCCCGACTGTGGTGCCTTGAAATTTTTCTTGATCTCTGCGATATCAGACATCATGACAGTGAGTTCAGAACCACTGGGGCGATTTTGAACGTCGTTGGTAATGTTAAAAATATCCGATTCTGCAGCCATCAGTCTTGTCTTAAAGTCCAATAACTCTGCATCTTTCTTGGCTAGGTCTATCTTCACAGCGGCCAATTCATCCTCGGTTATTCTCAGTTCGGCGGCGACTGCGTTCAATTCGTCGTCGGTGCTATGTAATTTTGATTGGATCATCCCCAGTTGTGAGTTAGAAGCAGTGACTTGGATTTCGAGATTCTTGACGGTCTTCTCCATCAGGGTTACATGACTTACTAGTCTGGTCAAGTCCACATGGCCGCTAGAGTTCGTCATCGGCATGATGAACCCACATGCTCGTCCCGCGAAAAGAAACAACGTGACGTGAACTATCGGTGTCATATTGGCGCACTGACGACAGTATACTATAAAGTTACATGTATACATGTATTGTGGAAACCAACAGATGCACGTCCGATTAGATTACTTCTATTACTAACCCAAATTCTATAAGCCAGTTTCCATTAGAGATGGAAAATTATAATTTTGACCGGTTTCCTTTAATTGCTTTCATTTGTGTTTGTTCTCAGCGTTGAGCAATGCTTATGCCGATAATAGTATTAATAAGGCAAGATCATTTTTGCAAGAGGTCAAAGGACAAAACATGTAATTGCATATTCTGATATCTAGTATCTTTCCCCGACAAGAATGATTTCCCCCCCAGATTTTTTACTAATCTATAAATATCTATATTTAGAAGCCCTTTTGCTGATTACCTTTTATAGTACCTGATTACCGCGTCATATCATTTTGTAGATTTTTGTCTCACAGTTTTGCCTAGTTAATAATATAATGTAGAAAAATATAAAACAGATTTAATATTGCGTACAAAGATGATATTCTGCCACTAAGCTCGTTAACGATAACGTGAAAAACTTTCCGAATTTCATTTCGTCACACTAACGAATTATCATTGTCGTTATAGTGTGGTTGTAAATACGAATTTGTGAACTGCAATAAAATTCAAATTATGAAGTATATCACTATAGTGTATGTGTATTTGGGTAACAGCGAACCGACCATGATCTCCTATTTAACATAACAAACAAACCCACATAAGAGATCTTCCTTTGTATTTTCCAATATTTCTAAATATTACTGTGAATATTCATACTAGTATATTGGTCGAAATAGATGTATTGGTATATTTCAGATGTGACAAATTAACAATGAAAGCGAGAGCGAGTTAATTTTAATGAATTGTTATTTTTGTTTTTAATTCCATTATGTATGTTTTTTCCCATTTTTTTCCATAATGTATTTACCAAGTTAATCTACAAAATAGGGGTACCATTGCATTTCACGAGAGAGAGAGAGAGAGAGAGAGAGAGAGAGAGCGAGCGAGCGAGCGAGTCGACATATATCAAAGAGATTGTGTAAAAATCGTCTTAATAGACAATAATGCAGTATTTAACTTTGATATTTACCAAATAATCGAAATTAAGACTTTCAAAGTACATTGTACATAAAATTTACACCAGGGAGAATACATTCCTTGGGAGGATAACTACACCAGCTTATATCGTTGAATGAATTAAATGCCTCATTTGAGAATACAATGCCATTTAGAGATGATCCACCAATTAATCCGTATCAACCATCTACCCTAATCCTTATTATTCGAATGCATTTGGCCATGCGATCTGTAAATGAGCTGGACTCAAAGTCATGTGACACTTGCTTATGTACCCGTCATTCTGATTGGTTAATATGTATGGCCTTTCGCTATATATGTAATTGAAAGAAATTATCAGGCATAGAAGCATCATTCCTTACAGCTGATTTGTCTTGTAATAGAGGATACATTATAGTTTAAGATGAAACGTAGTTCCGATCTAGTTTATGTGTCAGCAGATGCTATTGATAATATTAATTTCATTCCAAATTTTCGGTTTGCCAAGTGTTTGCCGAAGATAGTCGACTACTCCTTCCACGAGGACAGTGATGACGACGATGATGAAGTCCAAGGACTAAAACCTGACCCTGTAACCGAGTTTCAAAATCACATCGAGGCAATGATTGGTGAGAACTCCGTACATGTACCTCGAAGAATAGTGTTCAGTCGAAATTTGAGAGAACGGGCGAGTCGACGCTTGAGAACAGAAGAGGCGGAAGAGGACATACGTAAGGATCGTCTGATGACGCAGTTGAATGACGCACTGGCGCAGCAGGTGTGTGACGTCATGAGACCAGCCAAGAAGAGGAGGATTGATTGGAGTGGACTTCTGGAGAGAATAATTTCCAGGAAAGCCCGTCGATTTGGAAGCAAGAAGTTCCAAACGTCAAGAAGGAAATAACAATTCCGTTGGACTGGAATTTACTTTTGGACCATCTAGAAAAAATAGCCATGAATATATGCGAGAATCGTCAAAGGCGGCTGACTGGAGCGGACTATTGGAATATCTAGGGAAGCGGGTCATCTAAAAAACAATGCCTAGCAATGGAAATGGACAGAAAATGTTGACCCTAACAGTGCTATAGTATTGCGGTTGTTAAGAAGCTTGTTATGTATGTAAATAAATTATTTTAAAAACCTACTACCGTTATTGTTAGTTCCGATGTTAGCGTTAAGCTAGAGGCTGAATGTTTGTTTTCAGGACAGACATGAATTGTAATATTCATTGATTCAAAACAGACAGTATTAACATTGATTATGTCACACATGTGTTGGTGAAGAATTGTCAACATTCAAGCGTATTCTCCAAGAAATGACATTGACTGATTGCTGATGTCACCTAAACTGAATCATTACCCTCGTGTGCAATTATTATATAAAGTTAGCGTGCACAGGCATTTCGTGTTGGCGTGACAGTTATCTCTCTCTCTCTCTCTCTCTCTCTCTCTCTCTCTCTCTCCTCTCTCCCTATCTCTCTCTTCTCTCTCTCTCTGTCTCCCCCTCTCTCTCTCCCCTCACTCTGTCTCCCCTCTCTCTCTGTCTCCCCTCTCTCTGTCTCCCCCTCTCCCTCTATCTCTCTCAGTCTCTCTCTCTCTCTCTCTCTCTCTCTCTCTCGCTCTCTCTCTCTCTCTCTCCCTCTCTCTCTCTCTCCCTCTCTCTCAGTCTCTCTCTGTCTCTATCTATCATATTCATATTGAGAATTACTATTCCATGAACTTTCAAACAATTCTATCCAAATACTGGGGTTTTTTTATGTAATAAGGAGTTTACGTGTTCTGCGAATCTTTAATAGCGTCCAAACAATGGTGTGCAGTATCGTTAACTAAGGTAATACCTCCCAACATTCTTTCAGATTAGAACCACCTCCGTAAAGCTATTGGCTAAACAACCCTTCTTCTATTATCAACTTGTTTACCGATGTCTATTATCTCATAAGCTCTAAATGTTAGCGTTTTATGTTATCCGGATAAACTTTATACGACGGTGAATGAATTATTTTGCCGAGGCACACGAACAACGTAGAATGTCCCAAGGCAATAACATACTTGTGAAAAGTGTGAGAGCTGTTTATGGACGGCTGTTTGTAAATAGAGAACTGATACTACTAAAAGCTCTAAATAAGCTTGTGATGTATGTGTTAGATCGCACTGGGTATTTTAATAAAAAAAACATTCACACGTTTGAAAACACCCTATTAAAGCAGAAATTCTGTAATTACTTGAATTCTAGTTGTAGTCAGTGGCGGATCTAGGCCAATTGCAGTGGGGAGGTATCAATTTGTATATTTATGAAAGAAATATCCTTCATGTAGCACGTTAATTGATATTAATGTACTAAGATGCATATTTCAAATAGGGATGAATGACGCATGACGATAGTCTGTGCTATTAATATTTATCTAATGGTTCCAACGGAGACACGCTCTCGGAATAAGCATAATTAAATACGATTTTGTGGTATCTACAGAACAAAACGTATAATTTTAGCACGCGTTATCTAGTGGGGTGGCCTGCTCCCGAAAACATCGAAATGTAGGCATAACAAAGTACAATTTCCTGGTATCTATAGAAAGAAAAAAACCACTGTGATCTAGTGTGCTCTGGGGGATATGCTTCCCGAAATTTCGAAAAGTTGATATTATAAAATGCGACGTAATGGCGTCGGTAAAGATATTGACAGATTTTAGCACCCATGTTCTACCACCGAAAATTTTGAAATATAAGTATAATTAAATACGATTTCCTGGTGTCTAACAATATTAACATTTCTTTTCGCACCCGTTACCTAGTGGGGTTTGGGTGGCATTCACTCGATTTTTTTTTAAATGTAGGCATAGCAAAGTACAATTTCCTGATATCTATAGCAAAGAAATGCTTCCCGAAATTTAGAAAAGTTGATATTATAAAATGCGACTTAATGGCATCGGTAATAATAAAACTAATAATAATAATAATAACTATTATAATAATGATTGGATGCATTTCCGGTACTCTCTTAGTATATAGTTAACATCTTAACATACTTTTACTATTTTCCCCAGGAGCCGGTTGCACAGAACAGTTGTAATTTAAATTTTCTAAACCCGCTACAAATGTAAATCTGCATGAACCACCTTTATCGGTACAATAGTTTTAGTTAACCATATTCTCAAATATTGTAGCCATAACACTGTTTCATGCAAATGGATTTACATTTGCAGTGGGTTCCGAAATTTTTACTTACAATCAATTGTAGCTACAACTGTTCTGAGCAATGTGTTGACATGTATTAAGACAAATTAGTAAAATTATCAGCAAACGTAATTTGGTATACATGCATTTCACTTGAACGATATGAATGATCATTAATAAACCAAAATTTACAGCTCCCCTGGAAAACAATAGTAAATATTTTTAGTGAAACGATGTATAGCGAGGAAAAGTTTGCATACCGTTATGTTTTTCCATCAAAGTTCGACTCAATTGTCTAAATTACCACGGCATATTTGTCAGCATTATACTGTAGACATACTTACTTACATTCTATAGACAAATTTAAACGCACAATGGATTTTAAATTGCATTGTTTCGCTCTTCAATATTCGTAATGTATGTAACTCGTCTGCATTCGGAGATGAATTTCATTGCCTTTTTAAATGCAAATATTTTTACTATCATAGATCACTAGCAATCCCTAACAAATATCGGAAATTCCAATATATATTCGCCTTTAAACGCATGTTACTGAATAGTAAACCTAAAGAACTAAAGCAGATATCAAAATTCTTTGCAACAATATTTAAATGCCTTAAATAGACAAATAAAAGTAAACTATACACTTCTATCTGAACAGTTATTAGTTGCAATACACATCTACGGATGTTTGTACATCCACGTATTTAGGTATGTATGCATATGTATGTGACCATGCTATTTAGCAATGTTATGAAATATTACTATGTACGTTCTCTTGTGCCACCGTGGGTAGAGGGGACTAAAGATTGACTTGGCAGTTACTTTCCAGTGTACCATCTGCGTGTATTACTCAAGTCTCGAGCTTAATCGAAATGATAATTAGAGAATAACTCACGAGATACGAGTGATTATGGAAAATTTGTCCATAGTGAAATAATTTTCACAGTTCCGAGCTTTATCGAGTGGGTTATTCTAATTATTCAATATAGTCATTCTAATGTAATAAAACCATTGAAAACTGCCGACAAACAGCTTTATCTAGCAGTCGAAAACGTGTACATTTCACCTTAGCTCGAGCAACACAAAAAGACTGTTGATTATGGAATGATTATGGAATCGTTATTACACAGTAGATATCCACCACGTATATTGAATAATCTAAATTATGTGATTGTATACATTTAGCGCTAACCAGAAACATAAGACTAAGACAGGCAGATATCGGCGCATATTAGAACTCCATTATCATTTAACTGATAATTATATCTACTAATAGTCATTATTGCCGATGATAAATTTACGAGTAATTAGGGTTATTATTCAAGTATTCATTGCTGTTTTTTTCTTCTTCTATTTCTGAAGGTATTAACGTAAGCAGTTACTTAATTGTGTTGATTTAGTTGGTGGTTACGTTCCTTTGAACTGTACCGCAGATGATAATTAAGACAAATGAGTATTAATCCGCGTTCTTGGTATAAAGCTTGTCTGAGAAGAGATTGGGAAATTAATTAATGTCCATATAGTCCCAATCTTTGATAACTTATTAGGGCATTAAAGGTTTATAGGAGAGAGAACAAAAAATAGCCCCAATATAAATAACATTTCCCAAATTGTATCGAGACTTTGCCGGTGATTCGAACAGCTAACGTGGGTATACTTGCATTTGATTTCTTTCAGTCTAGCAATGCTGAAATGTGTACATGCTGTTGACAATACGGAATGCGAGTCCTTTGACGAATGCATTGATAATTACGTTCTTACAACGACGTTTGCTGCCGAGACAGGTAGCGACTGCTTGCCCCGGCGTCTGGCGACCAGACAAGATCCCGTGGACGATTTGCGAATCCAGTTGAAGACTTTGGCCGAATTTTCCTCCACCAACTCGGGAAGAGACCCGCGTGTCCTGAATTCCAGAAGCATCGTGATGAATCACCAGGAGAGGACCAGGCTTAAATTGAGGTGGGAGGAAAACGAAGAATGTGCGCGGAATCGGCGTCTAATGACGCAGCTGAACGACTCTCTAGACGCGTCATGGCGTCACTGTGACAATTCGTGGTGTCGCAGTGACACAGGAAGGCCGTCGAAGAGGAGGAGATTTGATATCAGTGCCAAAGTTGAACAGTTCTTTTCAAGAAGTGCTTTTAGTCTTTTCAGGAAAGTGAGAAAAAACGGCTTCAAATATGTGTAACTCGACTCCTATATGTCGCACCTAACTGAACTAGCATTCGTTGCTGAAGTGCAATCGGTGATGAAGCTTCGAACTCTACACCCAATGATTATCTACTATTATTGTTAGATGGTGTTGTTTTTTGTTGATTTATTTGACGAATGAAGTGATGAGAATGAAATGTTATCTGCTGTCTACATTATGTACAATTAAACACAATAATAACTGTAGTATTACCATTTGCGTTTTATGTTGTAATCTTTGTAAATTTTATAATAATTATGCGTCCATAATATACGATTGACAAACTTGATTATTTAAAGGCATACAATCACGGTTTTGTTTATATATTACATGGTCAATCGTATTTTGTACATGAAAGTATGTACATTTGATGTGTCTACACAAGTATATTGGGTAACCAGCTACATTTTCCGCACATCCCACTGGTTTTCAATATTTTCATATTTTTAAATATTAATAGTTACTTAGGAATATTGGCACCAGTGATCGCAAAAGGTTATTTTGACTGTGTTTAATGTTTACAGTTATCCCCGTTAGTCTATTAGACGATATAAAATTGAGATATTACAGTACATTACCAACTGATTATTCGGGTTTTTCGGAAATATAAACTGTAATGGAATTGAAACGATAGTTGGAGGTACAAAAGCGATAATATGAATGTTAAGTGCATGTACTTTGGATTTTAAACTCCAATTCGGTCCAAAACTAGAACTTATTCTGCGACTGTATGCCTTTAGTGCGATATGTACGATGGTGACTATTTTAGGACAAGGATAGAGCCATCAATGTATTTATCGGGTTGTTTCGTACGCTACTAACACCTTGCGTTAATGCTATTAATAATAAGAACCCGCTACACCTAGTACTTGTGTTAATGAATTTAAGAGTTAAACGGAGCGGGTCGCCTATGTTAGTAAAGCATGGGTTCCCTTGTACTTCCTTATGGCGACTACTTGCATCTCAGATGATAGAATGAGAAGGTCGATTGGAGAACAATTTATTAAGTAGACATCTAGACGCGTCAGCTTACGCAAATCACAAAGATAGAATTTCTGGCTGGGGATTAATCTTGACTGGGGATTATCAGAGCCGACGACGGTTACAGCCTGCCAGGCCGATACGAGGTGCTAGAGTCACGGTTGATCGTAGAACAGGTCGGCCTAACGGGACTTCTAAGTTTAAAGAGGCAAGGTCATATTTGCATAGGGAATAATGGTCACTATCGGGGTTATTGCATATTCTGAAACAGCAATCTTTCCACGACATGTGAGATTTCCCCCCAGATTTTTTTTAGTCATCGACAAATTTATTTATTTCCTATCCAATGACACCTACCCCCCCCCCCCCCAAAAAAAAGGGCGGCCGCGCCGAAATTTTGATGTCATAGGTTTCTGTGTACACACATCCCCATCACACAAACCAAGATATGCTTTCACATTGGTAGTTTTTTTTAAAATTACCGTGCAAGTAGAACAAATGAGCTCACATACATCTATCTGGTTAATATATCTTAATATATGACAAGTGGATGTTGATCAGTGACAGAGAATAATATTGACAGCAATTATTTTCTTTCTCAGTGATTGATCAATTGAGCGACATGTGCATAATGAAAGAAACAACATCTTACCAGTCGAGTTTGGGTTTTATCTGTGATAGGGCATATAGTACCATCTATAAATAGTAGTCACACACGATCAGGGCTCCCTTATTTCCATAGTTATTAGTCAGGCAAAGTAGCATAATACACGAAATATCTGTATACTTTCTTGTTCTCATAAACTTACTTGAATTGCATTCTCATTACTGTTTATTTCAAGGTAATTTTGTAAAATTTTAATAAATACAATGTTGTTTTACATGTTTGCACTTAAGACAAAATTAGGAATATTTTTAGGAAAGAAAATGGCAAAAACAGTGTAAATAATGTGCATATTCAACTTTCCATTAGATGATAAATATATAACACTTGCAAGTATGATCTTGCCTCTTTAAAAGGACTCATACACTATGTGGTGGGTGTGAGAAATATAGTATGATTTTACATATCCCCGTTTTTACTATTGGTCATATGTAAAACAAAGAGCTTCAGGCATGAAAAGCCAAGCAAACCCATCAAAATAACCCAGCACGGCATAGGGTTGTCGGCTTTGGGACTCCCATTTTGTATATTTCACACCTGTAGTCTGGCAGGTAACGTTACAAACCCGTTTACCAGTACTCAAAAACTATTTAACGCAGGTAAGAAAAAAAAAACGAATCTTGTACTTCTGTATTTTAATTCATTCATGATATTGAGCTTCAACTGATTCAATAGAAGCAAAACGTGGTTAGCACTATTAGGAATAAACTTCAGGTATGTCAACACAAATGAAAAGAATGCACAGAATACTGATGATCCTAAAAACAAGACTAGTTCTGCAATAAACAGGTACACTCGACAAAAACAGTACAGAATATCCATCTGTAGTCGCCTTAAGTGAAATGTGTACAGAGTTCAAGTGAAATGAATTAAATCCCACCATCTTACATCTTACCATTCGAACATTAGTAAATTACAATACACAACACAATATATATATTTAAATAATCCTCGTGCAAGCGAATCTACTAAAAAGTTGTTTATATTCATTACGAAAAAATAGTCAATCACAAAGTTGAAATCAACAGCTAGCCATCATGGTTATTAACCGTGAGGATTAAACTCAGAATAATTTAATGCAATAACATTTCATAGAAATTGGGAAATCATTGGCATTGCCAGAAAGCAATTCTATACTTACTGGAGTAAGTTTGAAAATATTGAAAATTAATTATCAAATATCAATAAATTAATTACATACGATAATTAATATTCAGACATGATACATAAAGTAGACAGTACTTTAAACCAAACATGTCTTTTTCCAATGCTTTTGATGGGTGCTAAATTTTACACTATTCATACCCATCTCTACATACAAACTTATGGGTTGATAGTTACACACATACAATGGCTTTCTACAATCTGGCATGGACATCATTGAGGTGTAGTCACTGACATGTTTCCAGAGCCATTGCTTTTTCTTGTTCAAGTTCCTTCTTCGTCACTTCCAACTTCTCACGAGCAAAATCGTCGATGGGGATGTCTTTGACGATGGTCCACGTCCTGTTTTTTATTGTGACGGGGAAGCTGTAGATGAGATCAGCGGGGATGTTGTACAATGATCCGTCAGACATGACGCCCATCGAGACGAAGCAGCCCTGCCAAAATAACAAGAGTTGACGTAATCTTGCAATTGGCTCTATTGTTAAGTTCAGTCTTTTTAAAAAACCATTATCTAATTTTTTATTAATATGTTTTATTATTTTTATTAACAGAAATAATTAATAGCAGGACATCAGAAGAACACACAGTCTATTTATATCGTTATACAGACAACTACTGTATGATTGTATACTGTTGAAAGAGACATTACCATCGTTATTAAATTTTCACTATGCTATGATGAAGAATGCATGAGGTGTTATGCTCAGTCAATCTTAATGCTTGTTCCATTGGAGACTAACTGAGAAGTTTTATTTAGCAGGATCTTGTTCCACAGAATGATCATAGCACTACAGGAGCCCGTCATAACTCAAATAAGTTTTTATATATTTTATTTTTGAGTGAGTGAGTCAGTGAATTATTGTTTTACGTCACAGCGGGAATCTTTCACCCATACGCGACGAGGAATTATTAATTATGAAATAAACGAGTCAAAGACGAATTGTAGCAAGAAAGACATGATTGAGAACAGAATGATATGCCAACTATTGATGAAATGGAATACATAGTGTGAATGCAATATTTTATTTTTGAACTATGAAATATGAAAATATTGAAAACCAGCTGCAGAAAATGTAGCTTGTTACCAAATATACTTATGTAGACAAATCAAATGCTTTCAGGTACAAAATGTTTGACCATGAAATATGTCATCAAACCGTGATTGTATGCCTTTAACATGGAGTTTCGACTCTCGTAGAGCTACGATCATTCTGTGGAAAGGAGGGCCAGTGCTTTTGATTACTCCAGCAGGGAGATGGTTAAAAGGAAATGATGAGTCGATAATCGCCGTAGGGCTGAAAATTCATGTGCAGACTTCATAAAGCATAAAGTCAATATATAAAATAGGTGACATCTTAGCACAATACCATTTATAACCATCATCGTTATTTAAACACAGGATTTAATTGAAAATGTACATTTGTACCGAGAATTACATCAATGCCCTAGTGGGTTACAATCATTCTGTCAAACACTTATTTACCAATTCTAGCACACACCATGGAGAACTGAGGATGCATCCACGAAATACTAAATTAAAATTATTATCCAAAATATGCAACGATTCTAGCAATTTGTTTGGCTGATAGGTGTCCTGGAAAAACTCTTACACCCCGGTTTGGTAATAGTTAAAAGTTGTGACCTCATGGATCACCGCGACGTCATGGCTGCCGCCTTCAACTCGAACATTAAAAAGACATTCTGCATGAATATTCGCAAATCTACTATGATTTTGGATAAATTTGTTTTCAGCATGATTTCCAGGGCATACAGGTTTTCACAAGCTTGTAGAAGCCTGTACACGACGCAAATTACACTGGTAATGAATATGCTGCTCCAAATTACCGGCTTGGTTCCTGACCACCAGTCTTTAAGATGGTCGCAGATAGCTTTGGCCGCGGACATGGCGCTGGACAGTTTCCTCTGTGCGATGACGGCTGCTCCCCTCTTCTGCACCGTCTGCAACACAGTCACCACCGGTCAACAATCTACACCAATAGGTTCATTTGGACAAAGTAGGAGGGTAATTGCAATTTGGGCCATGTTACCAAAATCTACAATATTAAGTTGTAGCAGTATTATGAGCAGTGACAAAGTAGGGGGGAAATTGCAATATGGGTCAAGTTACCAAAATCTATGTTATAAGTTGTAGCAGTATAATTTTTTTTAATGCATCCTGTGTATGGAGGAAACCCGCAACATCCGTAGTGCTGAATGTTACAGTAAACCTGCAAGCACTGGCTGGTACTGACAAGACCATGGATAATAACTGCATTGCCACTCTAGACATCGCATCCTATCAATATCGCGTCAGAAAGGTAACTTCGCGAACATTGATGCCGGGCCCCGGGGACGGGATTTGAACCTGGAACCTTGGCTCCGAAGTCCAACTGTTCTACCACCCGCCCCTCCATATATTCAATATTGCCACATATTCAGGAATGCGATATACCAGGATCAGATCTGCAGTTGTATTGACCTACCGTGATGAATTCATTCTTCAGCCAGCTGTCGTCATTCACCAACTGTTTCACGTCTTTCGTCTGGTTCTTAACGATGGCCTTGGCTTGGCTGACGTCGGGGAACTGGGTTGAAGAGTGGTTTCCCCAGATGATGACGTTGCTGACATTCTGATTGGCGATGCCAAGCTTAGCAGCAATCTGAAAAGACGAAAGAAACAATTTGGCATTTGAGGACTGTGTTCACCAGGAACAAACCCCAGTGCCTCCAGTTCGGATTCAAACACTAACCTACAAGTTTGTAAAATAAAGTACTGATGCATTTCAGCACCTCTGAACTAAACTAAACTAATTACCTGGGCCTGTGCTCTGTTTTGGTCAAGTCTGGTCAGACAAGAGAAGTTCTCCTTAGGAATTGATGGAGCATACTTTGAACAAATGGCGGCATTCGTGTTGGCTGGGTTTCCCACCACAACCACCTGCAAAAATATTACAAATATAATATCAGCAAGCAATTGCGGTCGCATAGAATTATTAATCTGGGTTTGTTACAAATTGGTAAACGCTACAAGCCATGGTAAAAGGTTGGTCCATGCAATGTGAAGTAAATTTCTCAAGGAATTGTTTTGAAGGTTCTAATGAGGAAAAAGCATCTGTTTTGGTGATTACGGAAAGGTCCACGAGGCAGGTTTTAACTTGGTAATTTTATATTTTTCTGAAATTCACTGAGTGTCCTATCAGTTACATGTACATAGCACCCTCCCTGAACAACGAATCATCCTCCCCGAACAATGCATCACCCTCCCCAAACAACATATCACCCTCCCCAATGGCCCAAACAACATATCACCCTCCCCGAACAATGCATCACCCTCCCCAAACACCGAACAACATATCACCCTCCCTGAACGATGCATCAGCCTCCCCGAACAACATATCACCCTCCCCAAATACCGAACAACATATCACCCTCCTCGAACAAAGCATCACCCTCCCCAAACACAGAACAACATATCACCCTCCCCGAACAATGCATCACCCTTCCCGAACAACATATCACCCTCCCCAATGGCCCAAAAAACATATCACCCTCCCTGAACAATGCATCACCCTTCCCGAACAACATATCACCCTCCCCAATGGCCCAAACAACATATCACCCTCCCCGAACAATGCATCACCCTCCCCAATGGCCCAAACAACATATCACCCTCCCCAAACAAAGTATCACCCTCTCGAACAATGTATCACCTTCACTGTCTTCTTTGAATACTGATCCAGTGACTGGCCCTGTGACTTGAAGATCTTGACATTGGCTGCCAGGAGGTCTTTGCGCTCCATACCCTCACGCCTAGGCATGGCACCCACCAGACAAGCCACATCCACATCCTTGAAGGCCTCCGCCTCGTTGGTGGATGGAGTGATTGCTACCAGAATAAAATCACACGTTAAGTATCAATTTACTATCTTGAAAGCGGCTCTAAACCGCAATTAAAAATAAAATTATAATAATAATATATATATATATATTTTTTTTAAAGTGTAAATCTATTACACAGTACTTAAATTGAAATATTGAATACATACAAATGATCAGTAATTTTCTCAAGGTAGACAAAATAGACTTGTGTATGTAGCAAAGAAAATGAAGGGAGGCAACTCCAGCCAAACATGTACAGTTGGCTCAGCTATTTAGAGGATGATGTAAAAGATTGGAATGTTTACCCAATGAACGACAAGACGAGGGGTAAGCCAATTCGGAGTTTCGAAAATGCACAGAATACGCGTTTCAAAGGTGAAGGCACAGGAACAACAACGGTTTGAGGCACTGCAGTGTTAATAAGGCGTTTGTTAAAACCACTGTAGTTATAAATTATTCATGTTGTTGTCATAAGCATTTTACTAGCAAGTATACTATACTATAACGTGCTTTCACCTTTGACACGTGGATGCGCATTCTGAGCATAATCGAAACTTCGAACTGGCTTATTCCATTTCTTGTCATTAATTGGGTGAAGGTTGAAATCTTTTACACAGAACTCCAAGGCGAAGGCGAGAGTAGCATTTTGGACCAACTGAGAGTAGCATATACACATACGGATTAAAAAGATAAAATAAACATTATTACAATTATTATATTATTTTTTAAATAAATACATTCTCAGTTCTAATTATTCTGTCATGTTAGTTTTTATTAAACATCAAAGCCCCAATTACAGCTTTATTTTCACATGCATGAACATGTTTTTTTTTGTTGATTGGGGTTTTAAGTCGCTTTCAAGATTCTTTCACTTATCACGACTTGTCAGTTTCAGGAGGAAACCTGCAACATCCGTAGCGCTGAATGTTGCAGTAAACCTGTGAGCATCGGCATGAACATGTATGACTGTGTCTAGAGAAAGACAACAACAGAAAACAAAACCAGATCATGCCAGATCATGTGACACAGTAAAAGATCACGTGACACACAATTCCTTGCACTGATCGAGAGGTATCACATACATGTATTAGATAGTAATGCAGTGTAGCATCATATGCAAAGAGTTTAACTTGGCTCCATACACAGACTCGGCATCGCTATATAGTATTCTATAGTCATGATATTAGTGTGAAGAGCAGTATCAGGAGTTTGCGGACGATGTTGATTTATAAACATGATAGTCCTAATATTATCGAGACAGATTTAGGGTGACAATGAACTCGGGCAGGCTTAATTTTGATCACTGCTAAGCATACTTGCCCAACAGGCAACTCCGAGAGCGAATATTTGTTGTCCGACAGTGAAAGTATACTGGACCCGGGCGTCAGGCAATGGCATTTTTCTACCCCTGAAGACCTCAAAGTTACATTTTCCCAAGGAGACATTTGGCTCCTGCAGATCCAGAAATACTTAAAATAAGTGAAATACTGGTTGCCAAATGCAAAATTAGGTCGCCATGGCTCCCAAATTAGTCGCTAAATTGAGCCCTGGACCATCTCAACTTCCTGGGAAGTATACAACGCAAGCTGCCAGTTCACTAAAAGGCTTACATTCATAATTCCATCTCATCCTACAGGGTACCCACTCAGTTTGGAGGACTGGAGCAGTGTGGATCTAAGTACTTAGCTCAAGAATGCATGATGGCATGAACTAGGGACGAATCCGGGTCCTCTGGGTTATGAGGCAGACTCGCTACCTCTAGATCACTGCGCTCCACGGTATGTGGAAGGAGAGTGGGGACAGTGGGTATGGGTTAGATCCTCAGAGTTGTCATAGTTTGAATCCCATCCAGTGGTTTTGTGGTGTCTTCTCTGAAATTGTGTGTGCAGATGAGACATTAATATATAATGTCCAGCACCATGCGTCACTTCATTCATTAAATAAATCTTGTACCATATAATATGTATGCTTACTAAGTAGTAATATTCTGCGTGTATATACTAGCATATTCAGCTGAAAATGTGTTTTGCTATCAACATCTGCCAGAGTTGCCTTTCCAAAGCAGTCACAATGGATGCCATGTTGCAGTGCAGTTATCATCAGCACCAGCTAGTGTTTGATGGCTCACATTAACACATTGCAAAAAAAAAGATAATGAGAATGTTAGACCAACTAGTTACAGGCATGGCAATTTTCTGTGGATCTGCGGAAATCCACCGATTTATTTGTCCAGGGGTAGATTTATTTGCCGCGGACAGCCTCCTGCCCCCAAACTTCAAGCTTGTCTTCTGCTGAAATCACAATTGTCTGTTTCCAGGCCTGTAGTTAATTTTGGGTCTGCACCCTCAATCAAAGATCGATGGACTATGAGAATGCCATCATTCAGGGCGGGCACTGCTAATTAACCATCAGTTTTATTCGAGCTGAGAATATCTTGACAATTTTCTTTCTGTTCAGTGTTTGTATGAATAATTTGCGATGAACAAATGTAATCCATGATATTTATGTTTGGACCATATGTTTGTCGGTGTCTGTGATATAATATTTTTCATATTCATTGGCATTGATGCAAATAAATAATGTTATTGTATATGTGAGTTACTGTGTTGTTGTGGAATGTTTAAGAGGTTTTGCTCTACATTCCATTATACACCCTGGAAATGCCCCTATCCAGAACCTTGTTTTTAAGTAGAATGATGAAATTTTACACACACAAACAACACACACAACACAAACACACACCACAACACAAACAATACAAACACCACAACAACACACACAACCACAACAACACACACAACCACAACAACACAAACAACCACAACACACCACCACAAACAACACACACCACCACAAACAACACACACCACCACCACAAACAACCACCACCACCACACACCACACACACACACACACACACGTGTCTATATCAGCCTCGCCTCGCAATCCAATATCTATAACAAGGGAGGACACTTGATGGTCCCTGAACACTCGACTGAAATTTTAAATGTGCATATCTATTTTATTTTCAAGCTCTGTAGTTATCCTAATGGTACCACTTCCTGCTTTCCGTGGGTGCAGTTCTTACCATAAATACCCCTGAATTAAATCGCATCTCTGATAACCCTGAACGAAGTTAATGAAATTTTCAGAGAACAACAATGAATCATCCTAGTAGTGTAGATGGAAGTTAAGGACCCAATGCAAGTTTTCTTTTCTGGTTAAAAATAAATACTAAATATTCTTGCAGGAAATTCAAAGCTGGACATTGAATTTTGACAGTCCATGTGACAGTTTATTCAAAATACGATGTCTAGCAGACAGCAATGCTTTGAAAATATAATAGAATGCACATTTAACATTTCAGTCGAGTGTCCTCCCTTGTTATATATTAGATTGCTAAGCGAGGTTGACCTATACTGGTAGCATGTCTCCTTTATATTATTTTTTATTATCATTATTTTAAAATGTATTAACTTAATGACTTTATTATTAGATCTATATAGAAAAATATAGATATTTTAAACTATTCTATCACCGAAACCCTGTGCATTGTGTATGAGTGAATTATTCCTGTTGCGACGTAAATCACTAATTCATTCATTCATTCTAAAAATAGTCGTACATTCCAAGCTCATGTCTCGAGTGTGAAAAGAAAGTGACAGGGCTGACTACACTACATTGTACAGTCACATTTCACATGCTCATGGTAACAATCTATTTTCTGCCTCGCTTTTGTTTTTCAAAGAAAATGTGAACTGGGTGAAATGGAATGTTAACGCTAGGTAGCAATTTGCAGTGAAAAGTAACATCAGTTGCTACTATCATCTTGTTAGCATTAACACTGTATATCACCATATTGGACAATCGGCTCACCTCCGGACTACTTCCACTTGGCTCCAGTTAGCAGTCCCATAGGTGGGAGCGGCAATCTATGACCGGATGGTTTGAGCTCTGATCGATGAATGGTGCTTGGTCTGGATATTGATTTTGTTTGGGGGGAGGGGGGGTAGCTGATAGAGACTTGACGAATGTTGAATAATCAGTTGATGGTGATGATAGTGATGAATTTATTAAGGTAACGGAGAGGGGGCAGTGACATAATGGTCTCGGAAAGATAACATTTCTAGTCTGAGGCTTATGTTGTATACTGCTCCCATCTATAATTATGACGACTTTTCACTACTACATGTCTCTTTTGTATTCTACATCTATGCTATATGGTCATGGGGAATCCTGTTGAGGTCCGGTACTGGGGACCAGCGACCATAAAGGACTCGGAAAGATATGTCTAGTCTGAGACATGCTGGATACTGCTACCTGTCCCCTCTGACTTCTCATGTGGATTCCATTTTCTATCTTGCTTGCTTGATTTGGCATTTTTACAGTCCCCTTCCAGCATTGCTCATTTCGGCAGACAGGTTGGATGAAAGCTTTGGGTGTCTTAGTACCATCTTTTTCTATTTACTACAGAATTGAACTTTATATACATAGTTTCTAGATGGTATTTAGACAAGACTAGTAATACGTATTTACAGGATACATGATTAATGGATTACAAAGGATATAACACAATTAACACTTAACATGCCGGCTAGCTTGGTAATGATCAAGAGGGATAATGGCGACTACCTTTAGAATAAATCTAAATTAGTGTCTACCGTTAATGACATTGAAATATTTTGGTTAGGATTATGTTGACATGACTGGTAAACTTGATTGGTTAAATGATACTCTTAACTGTAATACTGCTGATGAAATATCTATTTACCTACAAATAATATATACATTTGATATACATTATAGCAGTATCTGGCTACAAATCTTATATCCTACATTTTATGTACATTATATCACTAAATAATAACTGGTGATACTACCATCATAAATATGAAAATGAAGTGTTCAGTGGTCCTTATTGCCTTGGTGGCCTTGGAAGGTTGTACAGACAGACCTGCCAACTGCTACGCTTTGAGCGTAATCTGCTACACTCAGATGAATTTTGCTACGCTGTTATGCTGATGTAAAGATTGCTACGCTCGGTACAAATAATTAGCCACAAAACAAAATTATCACCAATTAGTCGAACACGAACATATAATATTCAGCTCAACTGATATTGTCTTATCAGCTGCTCTTAAATGAACATGTCATATGGAAACGTTAAATGCATACAATTATAGCGAGCGAAGCCAACGTCCCGCAGGGATGTGCGAGCTCGCACTATAGATAGCGCGTGTATACGAGGATCAAAATGGACTCCATTGAAAAACGTCAACAGAAGCAG
>JAUTBT010003674.1:0-27623 GCA_032361225.1 Lepetodrilus schrolli | reverse complement strand
TAGAGTGGCAATGCAGTTATCATCCTTGGTCTTGTCAGTACCAGCCGAAGCTCGCAGGTTTACTGCAACATTCAGCGTTACGGATGTTGCGGGTTTCCTCCCCAACTTAAAACCCCAACACACAAAAAACAAAGAATATAAAATATATAACTGTGGATTTGTTTGGATTCAGTATTAGACTTTGTCAATTGGGTTTTGTTTTACCATTCATTATATTACGTTTGATGAAGTGTTTATTACATGACACATCTATTCTTAATTCAACCATGAGTCAATTTTAATGTGTATCAGATGCACAAACAAAAATGACTGCATCATGAAATTGTTAATTTATTTCTATAGAAACAAGTTATTTAAGTCTATTTTTCAAGGTCATACATGAAATATACAAATTGAGTAGAGATTTTGCAGTATTTAGAAGAGAGGAGAGAAAAAAAGGAGAAACGAGAAAGAAAAACTACTAAAGATTTTCAACTTGTTGAATATTTGATAGAGAATTCAGCATAAGTCACATATTGTTGTATTGATGTTCAACAGATTTGCTGGTTAAAGCATGAAAAATGTATAATTTTGAACCTTTGTTCGTGCCTTTTCTTTTGAAGATTAAATGATTAGTGATGGGAGTGGGGCTTTCTATACAATGTAATGAGCAGGGCGAAGTCGAGCACAATATCTGGGAGGTCAGAGGTCACTACTCGTGGACACAATTGAGAGCAGTTAGTTCCACTGTCAGCAGTTCTAGCCCTCCAGAATCAGCAGACGGCCTGCAGGGGAACCTCAGGATTAATCTAGTTGATACATACAAATGTTCGGGGTCACAATCCACAATAAAGTATACGAGGTCATCGGGGCACGTGCCACCACCATGACCGAGTGGACATTATGTTTTCTGGGCATTGATGTCAACTCAAAGAACCTCCTCAACAATACTGGCAGCAAGGGTCAGTGTAAGTCCACTAGTACATTAGCTGGCCGGACAAGCAGGACAGATGTCCAAGCAGCTGACCACTGCGTTGCCCAGTGTCCAGTTCTAATGTTTGACTCGTCCCCGCGGCACCCAGAACCTGTCATTTTTCTAATCAACACCGTCCCCTATCGAAGGCTGCCCAATTGGATTGTCCTCAATTAACCCGTGATTGCTTTTTGGGGGATTCAGCAGTATAAAATATCTCTTTCTAAAGAGTCTAGATTGGACCAAGGTGTTGATCCCGAGAAGTAAATGACATGCTCTTTGCAAAAACAGGATGGGAGGGTCAAAGAGGCCAGCAAATTGTTCTTGTCCACAGCTTTCAATTTACTGAAGTGATCTGGACCCGAACATCCTCAGTCCACTGATGAGTAGGTCGGACTCATCTTTTAACTTAATATTATCTGCCACAGTGACGAGTATATGATGGGGGACTGGTGCCATGATCACAGGGCAGTGCTGATTGGATGACACTAAAGGCGGGCCCAGGGGCGGCACCTGAGGTCAACCAAGGATACCGATATCTGTTCAGAATTAAAGATGACACCATTTGGCACCCGCTGATAACCACTTTGTCGACTGTGCAATTTGTTTTTTATATTAAGAGCATGAAGTGTCTTTGTGTGTCAGATGGAATGTTTTTTAAATGAACTGAAGTGAAGCCTTTCTAAAATAACTATTGCACATATAGTCTAATGTTCTTATTAATTTATCACTTTTGAAATACAAAATGTGCTAATTTGTAGTAATGAGCATTTACCGACTATTTTAAACATACGACCCAATCTTTTAAATTATTTTTGTTGGTAAGAGCACTGTTAAGCACATATTAAAGTTGGAAGACACATGTTGCTAAATGAGTTTCTCAGGGTGTCAAAATGATCCTCAAAACAAAATTACCACTCAAATTGCACTGAATCCTTTTGGTTTTGCATAATTTGTTACCCTCTGCAATGAGAGTTGGGGGTCATTTGCTCAAGTTCAAGAGAGTCAAATACAGTCGACCCCAGTTTATCTGGATGGTAGCATTCCCGTAAAATCGTGTGCGTAACTGAATTTCCCCGGATGTCTGAATTTAGCAAGAGTTGCCACCCTACCCTTCATTTATCATGCACAATTATCCATGACATACAACAAATATATTTTCATACAACCATATTGGTTATCATGTATGTATATAATAAAAAGTCAGAATATGTTTGCAATTCCTTGATGTTAACACAGTTTTTAATCTGAACTGACACTGATTACTAGTATGTGTATTTGCATTTCCTTGACGCTACCTTAAAACATGCACAAGTGTTTAGTAAGTAAACATGTCCTCGGGTTAGAATATAAACGCCAGTATATAATTATAAAACACTGATGTTTATATTTATAATTCCTTTCAGTATAGAATTTAAATGCTGGCATTTTGAATGTAATCACTGATGTTAAATCATTTAAATGGAATAACGCGTCTTAAAAGTTGGGACAAAAGTGTTATTTAATTTAGCATTTAGATGCATTTTACATTGTTAGTTTAATATGTGTTAACTGAATGAGACACAGCATGTATGATTCCTTTTTTAATGTAATGGAATAACATTAGGTCTATATATTTCAGATTATTGAAGTGAACAGTATGGGAAAAGTGAAGTTGAAATACTGGTAAGTATCGGGTATTGCTATACATGATGTATATGGTATAGCTCAATTCATTCAAATAATATTGTAAATTAGTAGATAGTTATGAACGAGGAGATGGTCTCTCATCGTCGACAGGTTCAGATAGTAGCCGAGGTGCAATGACGATGAGAGACCAGGCTCCGAGGGTATTAACTGTTTTAAATCATGGCTTTAAAATTAAGTTCTATAAGGCTACTTTTATGAGAGAAATTGTTACAAATGTTTGGAACTATTTTGTCAATTTACGCAATCTGAAAGATCTTGAAAGGCGTGTTCATGTTGGAAAGCTAGACATCGCTTGAACACTGATACAGCAGACTCCACGTTTTTTTCTGTGCACATGTGAATAGTAACACTTGCATTCAGAACAATTACACAATATCGCATTTGGTCTGTGCCTGTATGGATATTAATGCTTGCATTCTCACGTGTTGTCCATGTATATGTCGTCTCGGCACCTGCATTCAGAACAAATTACACTAGCCATCACTAACTTCATTAAGGGGTGTTTATGCCTCATAATACAGGAACTGCTAAGTGGAATACACTTGTATGAGAACCATGATGCATAATTTCTTTAATTCATATGAATCTGTCATATATATTTTATTTTGATTAGAAGAGCCCTGGATATGTGTTTGAAAATAACACAGTAAATAGTATAGTTTCCCAAATTGTATATTAATTTGACATCAAAATCAACTGCACCAGTTACCATGGTTATCACAATTAGGACAAATAATGTGGAAATAAAGAACAAAGCAGTTAAATTTCCAATTCAAAATAATCATTCTGATTGTTCAGTGCAAATACATTCATGATTTTTCGTTAGCCTTGTTGGCTCAGTTGGTAGCGTACATGGATTTATTCTATTTGAGTGATTCCATCGTCATGGGTTCGAGTCCCAAGCAAGGCACATATATTTACAAAATATCTCAAGTGAAAGTAGTCCCAAATTGTTCCACTTTCACAGGGCTTTATATGCCATCAGCCATGCTTTATATGCCATATTATGCTCCATGCTATCATTATCCAGACTTAATATGTATTTGGGGGCATATAAAGTCAGGCTGGCAAATAGCGAGCCATGATTTAAAGTGTCAAATAAGCTACAAAAGTTGTGATCACAGGATTATTTTTTTTGTGTAAGTATAATATGAACATACATGTATGTAGTAGTAAATACTGATTATATTTTTTTTGTATTTGTTGATTTAATTCATGAATGAACAATCACAAGAAAACAAAAGCCATGAAATGACAGACCTAACAGAAAAAAATATATTTTAATTTAATTAATTTAGGTAGTTTAATAATCTTAACCTGGTAACTTTTTATCTCAAACATATCTACATGAATTGTAAAAGTAACAGAAATTTCAAGGTTCCAAAACTTATTGGATGATAAAAAAATATATATATTTTCCTATATCATTTCATGACTTTTCTGATGTGACTAGTTTAATTGTCATGGCGTATTCAGCATAATAGTAGTTGATGCAAATATATTATAATGTGATTTGATGTTCCAATTACTTCTTCATGTAGGTGACAGGCTTCACAATCCTGAAATAGTGGCCAAAGTTCACACATCAATATTATACCAAGAGATCTCACAGTCTTTTGATGTCGTAATCGCAGCAATCATTTCAATTCATAAACTTTATTGACCTGAACTGTTTTGTGATTCCTATCGCTGTTTATTTGGAAGCCTCAATAAAAAGCACAGATGTATTCAATGCCGAAACATGAATATAGAAGAGAAATATAATAAACAGCTACACGCGATGAGAGGAGTTATTCATGTATTATGAAATCAAAATGTTGGATGCACCACTTAATCCGACAATAAATGGTAATTGTGCACATTTTCAACTTGCTCGAGTTCTCATTGTGTTTGCAGATGGCTGTTTCATAGTTATTGGGCCCCTGACATAAAAACCTGCCCCTTTGGAACATTTTCGTCATTATCAATTTATTTTTTACAAGATGCGTATTGCGATGCGAGTTAAGTCTTGATTCAATCTCATAAATCTGACCCGGTCAATTCAAAAGGGCCCCTCTAGTGCAATGTATAACATCTGAATGGAACTACGGATGTCATCTCTGACATTACCCACTCTGGAGAAGGCCACGATGCAGCAGGAAATAGTTTTATTGCCTCAATTGTGTCTTCGATCCATCTCCATCAAAACCCGAAGTCGGGAGAGAAAAAAACGAAAGGGGGAGTTGACGACTCTTCCTTCCTATCCCATTGTAACGAAGATTTTACAGCTGGGAGAGTTGAAGCCTGTCTTTGGATTCTCATTTTTCTATATGCATCTTAAAAAATATTGCTTTTTTAATCTTTAACGAATGATTAATTGTCTGTTTCACAGCGGGGTTCATTTCAATGCACCCCAAGTGCGGCCAACCATTGAACAAATTGACCAGTCATTCGGGGCCACGCACCCTGGAGGTACGATGTCGACTTTTCTTTTGGACTAGAAATAATAATGTGACAATACTACGACAATACGCATTCAGCTTGCTGCTCCGATGAAAAGATGCTCGTGAAAGAGAAAGGGCTTAGAGATCACATCGAGGGTGAAAGGGAAATTGCTATGGCTATGGTGTAAAAGGTTTAGGTCACAATCGACATAATAAGTCATTAAGCCTTCAAAGTCAGCTGAATGATAATATAGGCAATAATTGAAAATGAACTTTGTTGTCATGTTGAACTAAATCTCAGATGGAATCTTTTAATAACCCCTCAATATTGTCAGGAAATTATTTTTTTCTGCATAGCTAGTCATGCCAGGACCTGTTTAGACTGTTAATGAGTCTGTCCTTTATTATCAGGAATATTGTCTTTTATCATTTTCATGTGTGTAGATTAGGGATCTATTTGGAGATCCATTATCTGCCTGAGGACCATTAATTCCTAATAAAACTAATAACAGTATTAGGGGACAGTATGGTCTAATTGTTAAATAATGTGAAAGAAGAAATCACAAACAGAAGAAGCATCCTTCACAGTAAGCTAGCAGAGTGTGATGTAGAGAATTGGAAGTGGTAATTAATTGTAGCTGACATTGAACATAATTAATATGTGATCTGTAAATATGGCACGTAGTTTACATATATTTTTTGTTACAATTACATATTGTAAATACAAAAGAAAAATATCTGTACAACGAATTAAAAATATGGACGACATCACTCAATTATTATTGTTATGAATACTTTAAAGTTCTTTGAGATGAGGACATTAACAAAATTAGCAATTCCATCATTAATTTAATATATTCATGATGAGTTTCAATATTGTATATCCATGAAAGATAAGGGACAGAAAACTATACATTCGTGAAAAATAATCTATAGATTTACAATGGACAAAAATGGTAGCTGTATTTTAATTTCTCATAAAATACAAGATTTTCTGTTAGAATATCAGATTTGTTCATAGAAGCCCCATATACTGATGGTGAATTCAAGCATAGATTAGGAAATGTTAATATTGTTTTAGGTAGATATTATTATCATATGTATACATATCTTTTACAGTGTACATATCTGAGAAGCAGTTGTTTGTTCTCAATTTCCGAGGGCTATCGTTCGACTTTCCAATCGATTCCAAGTTTGAGGTGAGTTCACAATATATTCACAATATTCCTATATAATATGTAATTGTTGTCATAATCATAGTATACCTTTTTATTGCTTACAACTCCTGTGAAAAAACTCTGTACCCCCACCATAGTCTTTTGATCAGGGTTAGTAACTTTCATATCTCTTTTTTATTTTTTTTGGTGGTTAAGTTTTTGCTTTTCTCATTTACTATCTTTCAGTTGTATTTTTCAAATGCTACCAATTCCTTTTTGTTGTTTTATCCATTTGATAATTCATCTTAAATCACAGATGGACATGTATATGAAACATATCAATGGCTGTTTGGTTGTAAGTAATCAAGTTTATAGGTTTTCAATTTTGCCTGCTCATGGACCTACTCATTATGACATGCTTCGAATGTTTTGATGAAATTTTAAATTATTTAAATTTTAAATTATCGGGTATTTAGTTCTTATGAATTATTTTTGAAAACAGTTTCATAGTCTTCAATTCAGTTGTCGGTTATTAAAAGGGACTCGAACAGAATGTGGAGTGTGGGGCAAGTATAGTGAGGGTGGGGCAAGTATAGTGAGTGAGAGGCAAGTATAGGAAGTGGTGGGCAAGTATAGTGAGTGGGAAGCAAGTATAGTGAGTGTGTGGCATGTAAAGTGAGGGTGGGGCAAATATAGTGAGAGGGAGGCCAATATAGTGAAGGTGGGGCAAGTATAGTGAGTGGGAGGCAAGTGTAGGGAGTTTAGGGGCATGTATATACTAATAGTATAAAGATAAATTCTGTCAGTTGCTCATTATAAATGGAGATGCAGCTGCATTAAAATGAGTTTAACAACTGACACCTTAGATATGTTTATTCCACAGCTCAGTGACAAACTGTCCAAATATATGAGGAGTGAAGTTGCGAACTGATTAATGAAGATGGGAAAACAATAATATTTGATTGGCAGGGGTCAGAAATTCTGCAATAGCGATTTTCAGATGAAAATTGGAAATATTTAGCAATACAGTGTATTAGCATTACTACAAAATTTCACATTATTTTAGATAAATTGTCATTTGTTAAAGTGATATTGTCTTACTAAGCAACTTGAAAGTTCTGCAGTAAATGTGTTCCTATGGTTGATATGATGTGCTGTATCATGTGGACAATGTTACAATGTATGTCCTACCACCATACCACTGCTCTCATAATCTATGTTTTATTTAACTGAATATCAACATTGCTTGCATTACAAACATTCACTGCCTAGTTTTCAAATCACCACGTGATATACCTACCTATTACATGCTTGGGTTCTCAGAAAATGTTACGACAAAATGGTAAATTTATCTAAATGTTTTTTGTTTGTGTTTTTTTTTATAATGTGCTTACTGTAATTCAAATTTTAAAGTAAATTATATTTAGATATTGCACTTGCTACATTATTTTAAAACATTACTTTTGTCATCGTTAGTTTTAGATGAATTGGGATTATCATCACTTGTTAATACTTCGAACATTTACACTCAAAGGGAAATAACTCTGTAGATTTCTGTTGGTTACATGGTTTTCATGGTTGTTTGGTGCCATTGCAGATTCATATTCCAATTCCTGATAAATCATTAAGTCACTTTTAACTTAATCTAATTTTACCAACAAAACTTTGCAGGAAATCTTACAACCATTTATAAAAATGTGTCTTATAGTATTACAACCATTTATAAAAATGTGTCTTATAGTATTTCTAACCAAAGTACATGTAATTTGTTTGCACATAACCACTTAACTTTCTGGTTTGTGTATGATTCATAACTTACTGTTCCTGCCTCCCTCTCTTGCTTCATAAAAGTGCTGATTTGTGTGTTTCGCATAACTGTTTGTAATTTAGATAACTTAAATGAAAAAATGAGAAATATTTAACTAATACAAATTTGAATGGTAAATTAAATTTGAAATATTTCATAATTGTTCTGTGTTCTATTTCATGAGATCAATAGTTTTGATACAGTATTGAATTAATTTTTACTGGTTAGCTTGTATAATGAGCCTCACTTGTTCTCATTTGCTATTTGTATTATCGTTAAAATATTGACTATTGTGTAATATATCTATATTTATTTTCATAGTTATTTTATTTTTGTATTTTTTATCTCGCAATAGAATAGTGATAGAATAGTAATAAAAAAAAATACAAATTATAAAAATATAAATAAAAAATAATATAAAGGAGACATGCTACCAGTCTAGGTCAGCCTCAACTAGCAATCTAATATCTATAACAATGCAGGACACTTGATGGTCCCTCAACACTCGACTGAAATTTTCAATGTGCATATCTATTTTATTGTCAAGCTCTGTAGTTGTCTTAATGGTACCATTCATGCTCCCAGTGGCAGCAGTTCTTATCATATATACCGCTGAATTAAATCGTATCTCTGATAACCATGAACCAAGTAATTTTTTTGTATTTATTATTATTTTATTTTACTATTCTATCAACGAACCCCTGTGGTTTGACCATGAAATATTGTCAACATACCGTGATTGTATGCCTTTAATCATTGATGTACCAACTTTCTATTTTATTTTTTTAATTGCTTCTTGAACATATTAGTTGTACCAACTATAGCCATGAAAAAACTGGAATGCCATGGGACACAGTGATAGAAACTTACCTTTAAAACTTACTAGCTCGTATAGTTGTACAAATACCAACTGTGTAAAAAAAAAACCACATGACTTTCTCTTAGTCCTTAGGGTACTTTTAGTATTGGAAGAAATAGCCCGGGCTAGTGTTAATTTCTAACCCTGCTAGGTAGTCTACACTAACAGGTTAACTCAGCTTTAGATGTAAGTCTTACATTTTTCCGTGTTTGTTTTCTTACAGCCGAAGTATGCCCATGGGCTGGGATCCCTTCAGTGTCCAAATGGAGCTTCACCTACGGTGTCTAAAATGTGCATCTACTCAGGAAATAGTCTTCAAGAAACAAAGTAAGTACAGTGAACCCCTGATAATCCAGCCATCGATAATCCTATTCCCCCCGGTACATGTTAATTAAACATGTCCTTTATTATAAAACTGAGATTTATTGTTAAACTGCAAAGTTAAAATATCTAGCCTAGGTAACAAATAAATCTTAGAATTGTCATTTGATTGTTGTTGACAATTGTTCAGGTTGAACATTTATCATTTCTGACAGATAATTTCAGCTCAAACAATGTCAAATTGACAACTACTAAGTTTGTTGAGCTTTCGTCTGAACACGCCAAATACTTTCACAGCACTTTCACGTTGCTTTTTCTTCAGAGCACCGCCATTGCCCGTGTCTTGTTTCCATGGCAACTGTTTCCTGGATTGCCTGGAAGTTCTACGAAATCATAATACAACCCTGGGATTGAAGTTTCTACTGATTACAGAGGGTAAGAATATTAATATTTATAAGTAACTTGCTTGACTGATATTTGACATGACCTCTTTCAAATTGTGAAGCTAGCTGCGGACCATCCCAGACACAGGTCTGACTGTCTACATGTTCTTTATTCATCATTATTGGTTATATAATGAGATCCAACTAACTTCAGTACGTGTTGTTTTATAATGAGATCCAACTAACTTCAGTACGTGTTGTTTTATTCAGGGAATGGTACAGGGAATCTGATGGATCCCAGAAAAAGATCCATAGAAAGGATCATTTGCTTTGGTGACTCGTGTCAGGTGAGTGGATGATCGATCCTGCATGATGTACAATGATTCTTTTTTTAGTCGTGTGTTTGAACCCAACAATTTTTGTGGAAGTTACGTTTCTGACGTAATCATGAAAGAATGTGCTGTCTGTACTGTCATTGAATCTTCAGTACCAGACTGTCCTTGAAGGTTTGTTGCAGCATTTAATGCTACAGGTGTTGCAGGTTTTCTCCTGCCATAAACTGACAAGCCGTGATACGAGTAATATAATCTTGAAAGTTACTCTAAACCCAATTCAAACAAAACAAAAATGTGATACTCACAAATGCTGTTGTACTACAGACAATGAATGAAGTTGAGCCTATAACTATCCTCACACCAGCTTATCCTAGGATCAGCTTATCCTCCGACCGTTTCATAGTCTTTCTTGTTTCTCTTCTATTTCAGGATGTGGTTAGTGCCTTGGGTTGTCCCAGTAAAATATTCTACAAGTCAGAAGACAAGATGAAGATCCACTCCCCTGAAGCCCACAAACGTGTTCGCTCACGGAGTGCAGACTTTTTCTATAACTACTTTACCATGGGGGTTGTAAGTAGTCCATTCGTTGACTTGGGGGAATTTAGATGGCTAGATAAATCTCCCTGAACCTAGGAAGTATAATAAAGGACGACAGTTGCCTCTTACAGTGAGGAGGTTAAAGATTCAACAGCTGTCATCATCCAAAATTGCCTAAAATAGATTCGGAATAGTCAGCGGTATCAATATCTAGGTTTCAGTACACAGAAATGTTTAAGCAGATTTTCAGCAACATGGGTAAAGGGGCATAACTCTAATTTCACAATGGAAATTGCTAACCTTATGAAATGCCTTTATTTTCCAGGACTTGCTGTTTGATGCAAACTCATACCTGGTCAAGAAGTTTATTCTCCACACCAACTTTCCTGGGCATTATAACTTCAATATGTAAGTATCAAAACAAAAGAACAAGCATTGAATTGAATGTATAAGTAGGCTCTGGATTGTGAATCTGGGTAAACCACACTTCCATGCCTTGCTGCCATTTCTCAACATTTCAGGATGGTATAAAATTGTGGCACACCTCAGACTCAGTCTTAACACCTGGAAATATCATGGAGGTATACATGATGTGTTGCCTATCGGTAAAATATTCCTGCTGTGACATTAAACACTAATTCAATCAAAAGTATCAATCAAAATCAGTGGTTTAATATCAGTTGGTGCTAGCAGGTTTACTGCAACACTGACAAGCCTTGATACAAATCAAATAATCTGGAAAGAGGCAAGATCATACTTGCATAGGGAATAATGGTCACTATCAGGGTTATTGCATATTCTGAAAGAACAATCTTTCCCCGACATGTGAGATTTTTTTCAGATTTTTTAGTCATCGAGAAATATATTTATTTCCTATCCTAAGACACCTACCCCACAAAAGGCTGCCGTGCTGGAAGTTGTGACATCACAGGTTTCTGTGTACACAGATCCCCCTCACAGAAACCAAAATATGCATACACATTGGTAGCTTTTTTTTCTTCTACCAGCTGATTAAATTACTGCGTGAGAACAACAATTGAGCTCACGATATATTACATTGTCTCTCTGGTTAATCTATCGACACGTGGATGTTGATCCGTGACAGAGAATAATATTGACAGCAGTGATTTTATTTCTCCATCTTTGATGTGAGCTGTTGTCGTTGATCCCCTGGACGACATGTGCATGATGAAAGAAACGGCATCTTACCACTCCGAGATTGGGTTTTATCTGTGATAGGGCAGTATATAGGGCCTATGGTTCCATAAAACAGACCTAACACAGGCCTATGCTGGACTCGAGATTGTCCTCTCCGATGTCTGCTCAAAGTCTATTTTTAGAATAGAGCACTCTTGGGAAAAACCTCCTTTGCATTGGTGATACAGTGTCTTACAATTTGGATAAAAACAAATTCATATTTTTTATTAACTAGTAATATTATTTAGAAAAATAAAATAAAATATTAAATAAATATATTAACTACTTGCAAGTATGATCTTGCCTCTTTAATATATTGACATCATCATGCAGTAGTTTGTATAGTAACCGTTTTAAGCATGTACATTGAATTTTAATAAAATGTTGAATTGAAGAGAATTTTTAAACAGATCCTACCGTGTTTATTTAATATTATTTCTCCATTGTGTCCGAGAAAGTGGATCCTTGAGAACATTAAAGGCCTACTTCATGAGATAAAAAATACTAAAATAAAATTTGAAATGTTTTAAAACCAGTGGAACCTGCGGAAAATGTATCTTGTTGCCAAATATACTTGTGTGGTACTTACTTTCATGTAAAATACTTTTGAACATGAAATATGTCAACAAACCGTGATTTTATGCCTTTCAATGACAGCCACAGTAATGTATATAATTTCGATAGACTATTAAACTGATTTTGTTGTAAAATTCAACACAGATCCATGCCATGTCTATTAATGTCATATTGAAATAACAGTCCTGGCATTCTGTCACAGGTTCCACGGGCGAGCGGATCTGTTTGGCCGGTGACAGCGCCGGTGGCAACCTGATCATCTCCATGGCGATGAGGGTATCTGAGTTCGGCATCCGACGCCCCGACGGCATCATGGCCGCCTACGCTCCGGTTCTGGTGCGGTACTCGCCGTCTCCATCACGCCTCCTGTGCCTCATGGACCCTCTGCTGCCTGTTGGGATCCTGTCTCGCTGTCTTGCTGGTGAGTGTCGGGTCCACGTAGTACTCCAGGAATGGAAGTGTGCCTTTAAAACCCACCTCCACCTATCCCTGTGAATAGTGATTAATGTCTTGCTGGTGAATGTCGGGTCCACCTGGCTATAATAGAATGGAATTGTATCTTTAATGGAAGTGTGCTTTTAACACCTATCTCTGCGAATAATGATTTGAGCCCTGAAATACAACTTTTTTTTTAGTACGATTTCATTCTCAAGCTCAAATGTTTATATGGAGATTATATTGAGCATGAGTACTCAAAAAGTTTTCATAATCTTGGACCGCGGTCTTGGTGATGACTGTCGCATCCATGTATTACTGCAGGAATGGAAGTGTGCATTTAACACCTACCTCCACCTATCCCTGTGAATAGTGACTACTGTCTCTTTCTTTGTCTGGCTGGTAAGTGTTGGGTCCACGCAGGACTGGCCCCCACCCCAAATCCATATTGGACTGCAGGAGACGACAATCCTTTACCACTAGTACTACCACCTCTCTTCTCATTTTAATCATTGCATATGGCAGAATGATTCCTGCTGACTTATTTTACTACTGGCCTAATGACTATGACAGTTCTTTCACAGCATGTTTGAACTTTTCCTGGCCCCGAGATTACGAAACATTTTTGAGTAAAATGTGAAAGTTTTGATCAGTACCCGGTAATTCCCAAATAGAATTTAATCTTGACAGCATGTTTTAGCTTTTCCTGACCCAGATATTACGTAATGTTTTTGAGTATAATTTCAAAGTTTTGTTCACAAATCCCCAAATAGAATTTAATCTTGACAGCATGTTTTAGCTTTTCCTGACCCAGATATTACGAAATGTTTTTGAGTATAATTTCAAAGTTTTGTTCACAAATCCCCAAATAAAATTTGATCTTCAGCATGAAATCGTATTCAAAATGTTACGTAATCTAGGAGCCTGGTTTAAACCCTACACCCTATGACTATTACCAATACTATACCAGTTGCCTTCCCTTTTGTCCACAGCATACGCTGGTGTTTCCGACGCTCTGTCTTCCGGTCTAGCCTCGTCAGTGTTCCCTGGTGACTCGGAGTCACAGGCGTCTCTCAAGCTCCAGTCTGACGAGGCCACGGACACTGACTGGGTGATCATCTCGCAGGTAATATTAGATACCAGCGTGATTTCTGTGGCGTACAGGTTTCTCGAATACACTGATGGGTATATGGGAAATTTCAGCATGTAAAACCCTGTATTCCCCGGAAATCACGCTGGTAATGAATTTATCCAAAATCGTAATAGATATAATTACGAAAGCAAACTTGTGAATATTCATACAGAATGTTTTTCTAACGTACAAGTTGAGGGGGGTCGCCATGACATCACAGTGATCTATTTGGTCACAACTTTTAACTACAGCAAAACTGGGGTGTATGACGTTTTCCAGGACACCTTTAAAATAATAAAATCGCTAGAATTATCGCATATTTTGGATAATACAGTAATATCCCAATGATTGTAGTGCTGTGAGAGTCTTAACTCCTATACTGGTTATCGACCAATTATCGCCCAGTACCAATAGGCAATATTCAATGTTTACCCTTTTAAATTTTATAATTTTTTTGCACAATGTACAGGAAGAACGCGACGCTCAAATCAGAGCCAACAGAGCCAGTCGTCCATCACCGATGGACCAGCTGACACCATCCCCATGCGATGACGGAGCCAAGCTCATCGTCCAGGACCAGTATCTGGAGGTCGGGGAATCCTCGGGGATCGTCATGGAGTCGTCATCGACGACATTCTACACCCCCACCGAAGAGACGTTGACGGATCCGGAGATGGAATCCTGCGAGTGTCGGTCCCTGGAGGACATCCGACTGGACAGTCCTACCCCGGACAGCGACGGAAAGAGGATCTCGGAGGAACTGGCCAGGATCCTCGCGGAAGAGGCGGAGAATACGGAGAACGGCGACCGCGGATCAGACACGTCTTCCGGATACGAGATACTCTTCGATAAGCCAAACCTGCACTCGCATCACAGTAATGCTGGCCCCTCGAATCACGTGCAACATAATGACACGTTGTCCTTGAATCACAGCCAAGTTCAAAAGGGAGACAAGTCTTCAACGAAAGGCGGAGATAACTCACCGAAACAAAACAACGATTCCGGCCCAGCGGATCGCAGGATGAATTCGACCGCGTCTATCGACAGCGGGTGTCCTACTGACGAGCCTAGTGCGTCATCGCCGAAAGACGACACCGCCGCCAAGGACCGCAAGGGCGTACACACAAACCACGTGCCGAGCACCAGCCACACGGGAAACCACGCCCAGTCTCCAGGCAGGTCTCAGCTACAGCTGGACCTGAAGAAGTCCTCATCTCGGAGCTCGGGTAAATCGACCAGATCTCAGTCGCACATCCACCGGTCAGCGTCCGCCAGTGTGTTCAAGACCACCCTCAACCACTCTGGGTCCATGTCGCCCACGGACTTCCTCCGGCACCGACACGATGCACAGAGCCCCCTGCAGGCCATACGACATCTGCCCATCGTGAAGAATCCATATGTATCGCCACTTCTAGCTCCTGACCACATGCTTCGCGATCTGCCGAAAATTTGCCTCGTGGTACGTATGCTGTCTGTAATACAATTAATGTTGTCTTTTGATATAACGTATAATGTCAATGAAATAACGCATGTCCATAAAATATGTCCATCAACAACATAGTGTGTATTAGAGCTGAAACGGATATTCGTGAATGAATTTTAAATTATCAATATAACCGAATAGTAAAACAACATTCTAATATTCAAACACATTTGCAGAATATCGTGAATGAATTTTAAATTATGAATATAATGGAATAGTAAAACAACATTCTAATATTCAAACACATTTGCAGAAGAGTTGTCAATTGTACGTCTTTCCGTAATACCTTTGAGACATTTTTATTTCAATGTTACTGCTCAATTTCTAGTCAGAAAACACAACAATGGAAATTTACTGACTATATCGATAAAAATAACCATTCATTCATTTTGGGGGGTTTTATCGATAGGGTGACAATATGACCGGAAATATCACTTTGTAGCACATTTAATTATAATAATATTTCAAACGAACATTCGAATACAAATAGAATACTTACAAATGGATATTCAAATAGCATTTTTGCTATTCTTTTCAGCTCTAATATATATAGATAACTTTCAGTCATGTACATTTGATTTTTGTACATTTCCATTTATCATTTCTAGATTTAACTGCCAGTGTGTTTTTAGTTTTCACGTCAATTTGGAAGCAGCTTCAATTTGGAAACAGTTTCTTATATTGTCCTTGTGACAGGCTTAAACGCATACTATCGCAGATTTTTATTGCTGCAATCGACCAAATACGAGTTGGAAATGCAAAGTATTTTTAATTAGCTTAACTATCATCGCATTTGTGTCGCAAAAATGTCTCCCATGTATTTATGGCACAGGGAAATCCCTTGAAAATCGCTACACCAAATAATGGCTTCTCGCAGCGACGTTGAACAGCAATGAGGATGTTGTTGTGGCATTGAGGATACGTGAGCTTCATGATAGGGTACCTTGGTGGCAAATAGTGTTCAGCTGTTGTGATAGTCGTAACTAGACCAAATCTATTTTTAAAATATTTCTTTTGTGTATGGGTGAAATCTCGGCAGCGACGTAAAGCATTAAATCAATCAAATTCAATATTTCCAATGGGTTTTGATCACTGTTGACTTTGGAAACACTTTCCTGATGTCTTCGCCGTTCTGTTTACAGGCGTGTCACCTAGATCCGATCCTCGACGACTCTGTAATGTTTACCAAGCGACTCCGAGGTCTCGGAGTGCCGGTAGACCTCCACTTTGTTGATGACTTACCTCATGGATTCCTCAATTTTACCCTCGTGTGCAAGGAGGCGAAGCAAGCATCGGAGATCTGCATCGGTAAACTCCGAGACATGCTCACACCTGATAATAAACGTCAGCCAGAGACATGATCATGCCACGATAACGAAAGTCAACACCATGATCACACCGTGATAACAAAAGTGTAAAACATGATCACATCATGATAACAAGTGATCATGCCTCAATACAAAAAAACACATCAGTCATGGTGTGTATAATGAAAGTCAACATTAGGCATGATCATGTCTCGATAACAAAAATTACATCATGCATGATCATGCCATGATAACAAAAGTAAACATTAGATATAATCACACCACAATAGCAAAAGTCTCAAGACATGATCACACCATGATATAAAAAATCACATAAGGCATGATAACAAATGTTAAAATCAGACATGATCTAAGCCAGATAACAAAAATTACGATCGGGCAAGATCATATTACCATAACAAAATTCTCAAATATGATCATACCATGGTAACAATGGCTACATCAGGCATGGCCATGCCGTGATAATAGATGTGATCACGTCATGATAACAAAAGTCACACACTCTATCAAAAAGTATTGTTTGGGGAAATAAGAATTGTTGTGAATATTGTATACGAGTCTGGGCTATTGGGATTTGCGATATTGAGATTTGTTTGTGAGAGTATATTTTACCATGGCATCTGACGTCACAAATAATTTTTTAATCATGTTTTCCAAATAGAAGATTGTGAATTTCAAATGTAATACAACAATGTTGTTACTGTACTAGGATGTTGTTACTGTAGTAGATGTTGTCTCTCCCTCTGCCAATAGTTGTTCAGGATACTGACCCATTTAACCCATCTAACCTATCCCTTCTATTGAGGTTATCGATAACCTTCTAAAGTCTATTTGGAGAATTCATACGTAGCAATGTCAAATAGTTCTATGGTCTCCAAAATGGATGAAAGAGTAACTATGTTCTGTGTTCAATTACGAGAATGAGGGAAAATTGCAAAACATCCTAACCTAGAGGAGGTGATGACAAAAGTGATATATGGTATAATGTAACATTTGTAATATATGAAAAGTAAATCAAAACAAATATAGTTTCTATTAGAAGTTATTTTATCATCAAATTTGAAGGCCTCATCATTATTCTATGTCTTTCATTATCGTCTGTGATAGAAGTTTGATATTTTATGTCTGCAATGCTAAATGTTAAAAAATAAATTAATTTATCCGTTTTTAATTATTTTTTTAATCTATATTCAACAAAATTAATTAACGGTCAGTAGCATTTTTAGATATATACATTATTTAGAGAAATCTGCCCAAAATATGTGCTGGCCATTATTTAATATTGTTCAGTATATATGAGATTTACCCGTATTTTATTTTATTACCTTCTGTGTAAACAAATTGTGTAAATCGTGCAATCATGATACATGATACATAGATGTTTGCTGTTTACTATCGCAGTTTATACAATATAATTTTAGTGGTATAGAATTGAAGTATCTAATATATAACTTGAGTTAATTTTGAATTTGGTTTTCACTTGTTCCCTTTGCTTCATTCATTATCTAGTTTTTTACCTCCCATGTGTTCATTGCCATTATAGATTATATTTTAGAATTATCTTGAAGATTGTTTTCAAGTTTAATTGGAACAGAATGGCCAAAACAAAACATAAATGTTATAATTTTTTAAGTTTTATTCTATATATATGACCGGTTACAAAAAATGTATTTGTATTAAACTAAAACTCTTTTCTAGATATAGATTATTTATCATATATACCAAGTTACATGCAATATGATTATAAGGAAACTTTACAAAGTCAGTGTACAAGGAACTATTTTCGATGGAATTGTAAAGTGCCATGAATTATCAAACAAAATCTGCCAAAGATGAATGAATATCATTTATTGTATTATGTGAAATGATTATATTTGTTAAAAAAAGCAACAGTCACAATATTATCTTTTTCTATCTCGTATTTTTCCTCTGAAAAAGAGAATGATATATTTTATTTTGAGTGTAATGGTTCCTTTCAATTTCCTGAAAGGTACATACACAAACCATATTTTCAAGAGCATTATCCAAGATAACAATTATACAAACTTTTCTTTATTCCTGAATTGTAATGGTGGAGATATCAAAATGTTTACTGCATGCTTTGCATTTACTTAACATTGGTGCATGTGATGGCCCCATGGTTAGAGTGCATCATACGCCAACATTAAAATTCTGGGTTTGAACTTTTTAGGCATCCAATGTCATCATTTCAAATGAGGACATTTTTAGGATTTGCCAGAAATATGTTAACTATCGTTATATTGGTTGTACCAATGTAATTAAAATTTACAATGTATTTTTTTTCTGATTGTCTAACATGTCCAGCATCAAGACTTAAGGAAGCCCCATTTAAGCATTTCTCCTTATGACCTTTCATGGACTCTGATATTTTCAAACTAGGTGTCAGTTTTAGGGCAGGAGGAAACCCGCAATATCTGTAGCGCTGAACGTTGCAGTAAACCTGCGAGCACCGGCTGGTACTGACAAGACCAGGGATGATAACTGCATTGCCATGCTACAGACATCGCATCCTATCAATATCGCGTCAGAAAGGTAACTTTCGCGAACATTGATGCCAGGCCCCCGGGGTGGGATTTGGACCTGGAACCTTTGGCTCCGAAGTCCAATGTTTTACCACTGCGCTACCACGTGCCCCACATTTGCTTTAGAATATGTAATCACAAATTTACCTGTCAGTGTAGTCTAATTTCATAACAAGTTTCAACCACTGAATTACATAGATAAATGAAAAGTTGAATCAATTTCTTTGGAGATATTTACATCGGTATAACAGAAACAATTTTCATTGACTCAATATGGTTCTCTACATATACTACATCACTGACAATACCAATTCTGAATCATAAATAATAAAGCATTCTAGTGATTAATCTCTCAGCTGGCATTTCATTACCTGGTCGGTAATACCGAGATCTGCCCTTGAATGTTCCACCAGCTAGTGAATGGGACGTGACATAATGTGATCTGAATGCAGAACAGAGACAGAACAATTGATCTGGGCTCGTCAAGTCACAGATCGGGGCGAGAGCTGTCATTATTTCACTTTGCCAGTCATATTTATTGCGGTATTCCGCCACTTTTCACATATTACCCGAGGAAAGTCGATATCGCTGATACATAACATTTGGCCAGAACTAGCTTCCTGGCTCGGTTTGTGTACTTAAGTTGTTAGACGCTCCAAAAATCGGCAATCAAAATATCAACTATCCAACAATCGGTTGCTTTTGACTGTAATTGACTAAATTGTCAGTTAAAAAATGTCTGGGAGTTGTAAATAATGGCTGGAACAACTATCAGTCTCTAATATCAACTTGAAATCGACAGAATTGGGATTGAATGAGTGTTTTATGTAGCATGACCGATCGTTTATAGGCCACGGATTTGCCAGAGATCATTGCTCACAAAATGAATCAATCCACGGTACGACATTATCTCACAATACGATATCATATTCTAGGTATTCAGTTAAAAAAAAAAATTGGAATAATTTTAAAAAAGGGTAAAAATAAATCTTATCCACTATGAGACCATATCGCACTCGCAAGTGTCGGACCGCCATGTATAAGAAATCGCTACGAGAGTGTTATGTTTTCTTAGTGGATACGAGAGTGTTGATGAAATGCTAAGAGAGCTTGGTGAAACACTGGCCAGTAAGTTATCCATGTGTATAACAATACTCATGAATTTGTTAAGATATGTCTAATTAGTGTCCTTGTCTTGTTTTACATGTGTTCGTTGTTTAGTTGTCAGACAAGCATTTTCTTGCTAAATATTGTTGTTAATTTCCTGGTTGTTCTGTCTAGATCCACACGTTTACACCCTGTGTACCAATCAGACATATGACCTATCAGTGGCGACGTTGGTGGTGAATGGCACTTAACCATCTCAGTTGTAGCACATGGTGGATTAACCACAAACTGCTCTATCGGGTATCTCCAATTGTCTCTGGTGCGAAGAAGGTTAAGGTCATTGCAATTATTGCTTTTGGCGGCTGCTACTGCTGATTCTTAATGTTAGTTTTATAAGATTGGTTGCTAAACACGGCAGCGGAAATCTTTCACCTATATGCTAGGATAATATGAAGATGGCACTCTCAGGTACAGAGAGTAGAAGGGTAAAAGAGGGATACACAAACATTAAAAATCTTCCCTCAATATAATAATAATGGGATGGCAAACTCTCATGCACGGTGAGAACAGGGATGCACAACCATTAAAAATCTTCCCTCAATAAAAAAAACCGAAAGAAAAAAAACCACCCAGTAAACTTCTGCCCATAGCACCTATTCCCATTTAACTACCTTACCAGGATTCTATGGTAATTTTTATCTGAATTCAGCACCATTTAAATTTTTCGTCTTTTAAGCTAATTTATTTTTAATGTTATGAATATCTTACAATGATGTGCCAGTCCACAGACATACAGAAACAATATTTACTAAGGAACAATATTTGAAATTGGTTGTGAATTGGGTGTTCTGTGGATGTCAGAACTGAAATATCTGCTAATGATTCGACAGTCAACAGTATTACTAAAAAACAATATTATATATTGGTGTGATTTAGGTTCTGGCGATGTCAGAACTGTAAAGCTATTGGGCATAAGAGAAATGATGATAAGGTAAAAGATTGAGGTATGAAATTCCACACCTCATCAGGGCAACAGCTTATAATTCTAATTAATGGTGTTATCAGTAAACATGTGCCTGCCTCCCATAAATATACATTGGAATGACCTCCAACTTTCAACACTGGACAAATGGGCCCATCAGTAGAGATTTAACACTGGATAAATGGGCCCATCAGTACAGATTTAAATATAAACTTAATTAATTTCCGTCATTGTAAACCTCAAATCAGAAATCTCTAAGAAATCTCAGATCAACTAATTGAATTAAAAGAAAACAATATTATTGACCAAACTGTCCAAATAATGTGCATATCATAATTATTTTCAGTTTTCTCAAGAAATTATTGCTTTTAGTGTTTTAAACCTTGGAGGGGTATTAACATAATTTTAAAAGCGTAAAATAGAAAGTATTTTAGTTTTAATGACATTTTCATTGTTCCTGGGGACATTCCACAACTGCTTATTAGATGAGAATACCATATCTTGCTTAGTTCTCAGGCAGCAATTACATATAATCCATACAAATTGGACGACTGTGTGCAACTAAACACACCAATTGTTAAATATGATTTTGACATGCACAATGTTTGCATAATCGATCAACTGTTTATCACTATCATGCGTGAAAGACTTATAAATCTTGTGTATGATTAGATCACACATCAAATTATGGGTATTAATTTGCAGTCGATATACCCTGAGGATATTTATACATAAAATCAAGCTTTCAATTAGAGAAACGACAATTAAGAACTGAAATGAAGGTGAGTGCATTTAAATTACATAAGTTAGCGATATTTAGTTGTTTGACAGCTTGCTCGTTATTATTGTATAAATCAAAAGAAGTTACCAAAGTTAAATGTTAACGATAGGTCGATTATCGTCTTATTAACAAAATGAAATGTTATTGATATCATCAATCATTATTCACATGGGAATGAAAGGTGTACATATACTAGTAGTAGTAGAACGGAATACTGGTATTGAAAAAAATAAATTTATAGTAACCTGCAAGAAGACCTCGATATCAACTGGCTCATTGTTTGTCATAAATATTTTATAAATAATAATAATAATAATAATAATTATAATAATAATAAGTACACTTATAACTTGCTGAATTCACACATTTGTATGCTCGAAGTGCAACATAGATAAGAAGAATAGGCATCAGTTTTTGTTGACCAAACAGATAGGCTTTCAGTTGATGTTTGAAAGTCTAGAGCGTTGGAGCATTTCTGAGATGTCTCTTAATGTTGTCATGGCAGCAAGTAAAAAGGATAGATAAAACTATTAAAGAACTTGATAAATATTTTATGCAGAAGATGAAGTTTTGAATCATTATAATGTCATGATATGATACCACAAATGTAAAATGTATATGCTAACAAATAATAACGATCAATTATCATATTAGAAACTTTCCTCTAAATTCAATTCTGCAACTTTTAATATCTAATTACTTTTAATATTTAATTAATTTAGTGTGATAAATATTCATTATTTGAACAGTCATCAAATACTATAATAAATTTCATCTAAAACGATCGGTCCTCATTACATTAAACTGAATGTACTTTCCAAAGAAAACAATGCATATTTTTCAATGATAGAAAAAATGACAACATGAGAGATGACTAAACATTTTATAAAATCTTCAAGATTGAAACAGCTAGATAGATCAACAGGTGATGAATACATACTATTAAAAAAAATTGCAGATGCACCTGGTTCAATTTATACAACATACATTTACGTCTATGTACACTGGCACCAAAGAACATGTCAGAAAAATTCCAAATTTACCAGCCCTAGGTTTCCGATGAAATCCAGGGAAAGTAGAAATCAAGTTTTTCTATATAAAATCACAGAAGTTGCGAATAAATAAACAGATCCAATTTCTGTTGTGCCAAGTTCATTTTGAAGTAGAAGCAATTAGGTAGCCTGCCTCCATACCATTCACTGGTATCTGAGTGTTCGCTGGGTAGAAGTGTGCAGTGTTCTTGGCATTGTAGTCCAGACTGCTGGTTATAGAGGCGGCTGAGCCTGACCCGTCTGGCTTGCAAATTAAAGGGATAGCGACGCTATCATTAGGGTGCAACGTGTTACGATGCTCCTTGTTCAGACCGTTCAACTCTATTCCATTCACCTCATAATGACTGTTGATACTCTGCTTGCGGTTGCCTTCCGCCACCGATATGCTGAAAGTTCTCGTCATCTTACGGAGCTCTTCTTTGTTCAGGAGGTAAGCGCAGAACAACCTCCAGAACTCTTTGCGGAATTTTTTCCCAAAAACGTAATATGGCAGAATGTTGATTGCAGAGTTCAAAATCACGAGAAAGTTTGCGACTTCGCTGAGAGTGTGGTACGATTTGTTTAGACTGTCCAGCGAGCTGAATGCCCAAATGATACGCGAAACGAGCGCGGGACCTTGGCAGATGAGGAAAACCACCACGATTCCTATAAGCATGATGGTCGTGTCGTTACGCCGTTTCTCGCGGACGTTGATCTCCTTTCCTTTCTTCCTGGACAGGTGCACGGCATGGATCAGGAAGGCATTCAAAATGGCCAAAGTCAAGAACGGCAGACCACACACACATATAACGTACAGCCAGGAATGAACGATCTCCTTGAAACGTTCGTCGCTGCCCGTGGAGGTCAGTTCGATCATGTACATGTACACCGTCTGGTTGTTGAGATACGTGTAGCTGTTCTCCAGCGTGTAGTACTCGAAAAAACGCGGGAGATTGAAAATTATCCCGGCAATGAATAGCACGATGATGACGCGCCGTGCACGCCCACGACTGCACATGGTCTCGGCGCGGAACGGATGGCATATCATGATGTACCTGTCCACGGTGAAGGCTAGCGTTAGCCATATTGACGTCACCTGGAATGTAATCGCGATCGGGTGGACGAACGGAAACATGAACGCATAGTACGGTTCCTCGAAGAGGTCCACGGAATATTTCACGGGCACTTTCGTGTCTTTGATCAGCAGCAGCATCGTGACGATGAGAACCAGGGTGTCACACACGGCCAGCGCAGCCAGGTACATGTATGTGGACGACCTCATGGACTTCGTGGTCAGCACGATGAATGACACGATATTTCCTATAATTCCCAGACAGCTCACTATCATTCCGCCGATGCCGTTCAAATAGTACGTCAACAGCTTGCGCTCGTAGTCACGATCCTCCGTGAAGTAGGAGAAATCTGAGTCGTATGAATAGTTGTAGTCGCTGGTTGTGTTGGTTGTGTTCACGGATGATATCGAGGTTGTCATGATTTCAACGGGGTGTTTTTACAAAAATGAAAATATTTTCATTAATTTCTGATCAAATATTTCCGTAGTTTCATTAAACGTTAATATTTTGTCCACACACCTTCGAATCAATCAAGAGGTCACAAATGATTTATCTTAATATCACCTTTGAGAACATTCTATTTCCATCCATCAAGATCCGAAGTTTCACTTTCACAAATAAAAATTGTGATATTGTTCACAAATACACGTTCTGGTGTGGGTTGCTATGAAGACCAGATAAGTCCTTCACATTGTGTGAGGTCTTCCAGTGACCAACTTACGAGAATGAGGCTAAATCAGGGAAAGATATATATACACATTCACAGCGTCACGTGTCAAATGACCGAGAGAAAGTCGTCACTGAACGGATGTGTCGTGTCTTTTTATCACCAATCAGACATCCCACATGTGCAAGAGAGAATCGTTTGGTTCCATACACTGACACCAATCGGGAATGGACCAATCACAAATAAGCACAAATGATAGGTAGAGCCCTTAACATCACTTAAGACTCATTCTGATCGGTAATTCATGCAATCAGTTCACATTCTGTGATGTCAAATGTAATAATATATTCACGCCTGACGATCTCCTTAATATTCACTTTCCTATGCAATTATCACATATGACAGGATGATAAATTCCAATGAAAAGTTATCTCCTTGTATTCACTTTTGAGAAGTGATTTCTTTTTTCCACCTCAGTCTGCAAGAGTCACTTTTAATCATATGCTAGTAAATTGAACATTTTCCACTTGCACAGATGATCATTCAACTTTTGTCGTATTATCTTTAGCATTGAAAATAATTGAAACAATAATTTAAAAACAAAATAAATCTGCCTTCCAGAAAACTCAAATGAGTGAATAACTAACAGTAAAAATTCTTTCATACGCCACTGTCCACTGTCACTCGATCAGCGTCGTGGATTAGTTCAATCGATGGCCGAAATTCCTCCTACACAATCTCTGTCGCCAATTAGAAGGCATTGTCAATAGTCCTCAGCCTCTACCGGTGTTCTTCCTCCAACCTGTGTCTCCTGTCCTAGAACAAGCAGCTGAATAGTTGCACCTTCCGGCCAGAACTTGGTTCCTGCAAATGGAAATGAAAAAAAGTTTGTGAACAACAGAGTCTGGTTTTTAAGTCCGTCAAAATCAGGGTCGGAAGAGCGAATCACTGCGAGCATTGGAAGGAACAATCACCATGAGTGATGGAAGGAGGGAGAGGGAATGATAGAGATAGAGAACCGTTACACCTTATCGTGGCTATCTCGCCCTCTCCTCACCCGATCAATAGTGTAGACATGGCCAGTGCCAGTACCGCTCATAACACTATATGGCCAGTCAGAAGATCTAATTGTAGCCATGCACCGGTGAACAGCAAATTGCAGCGGATTGGAGGAGGCCAGGCTAACAAATTACTCTCATTGGTCGTGTGCTGGGAAAGTCAGTGTCCAGGTTGGATGTCGCAGTAGAGATGGTCATTCCTGGACTATAATAGCTTGGCAATTTCAGACGGCTGACATAGAAAAGACCAGGGACCTACTGCACAACACGGCATACCTGTAAGGTAACTGTATCTCCAACCTTTGCCATAGATTACACTATTGCCAGGATTGGAATTACACTTACCTTATAGTTATGCTGTTTCATACACAAGTGCGCTGGGCTCTGTTGTACGGAATTATGTAACTCGCAGGTAAACTTTAACTCCAACCATAGCAATGGGTGTAGTCTATGGCTAAGACTTGGAGTTAAAGATTACCAAGAGTTACACCGTTCCGTACAAGAGTTGAAGAGAGTCCTGGACAATAAGTTTAGCAATTTCAGGTATTAGACATTGAAATGATCTTGATATAGATATATTAGTTTCAGATATTAGACATAGAAAAGGGAAGATTGGTTTTGAAAAATAAATATGATTATTTTAATGAATTATCTATCATCAAGGAGTGAATATCTTTTCAAAATTAAAACTGGATTTAAAAATAAATAAATAGAATAAAAGCATTAGTGGTCAATAGACTACTGAAACATTATCACGTCATTAATTTTGAGATTATATAAATATGATATTAGAGATTTACAAAGAAGCTTATAAGGTAGGATATCAAATTAGAGAAAACATTTTTTTTAAAACACTCGTTAATTCACAGATCTTGTGTATCTTTTGCGAAATGAGAAAATTACACAAAAAGAATCTACAGATCTCTGAGCTAGTGTAATCTCCTACATGTAGCTACGAACTATCCTTGACTTGTTTACCTTCACATTAGGGTTTACTCTGCTGTACAATGGATATTTTGGACAAATCGTTACATCATGGCTGAGCTAGTTGGGCGTTGAAGCATGTTCTGCTCGATAAATACCAATGTAACAATTGTTATTTGTGTTTCCGGCACGATATATTTAGGTACATTTTATTAGGTACATTTTATTATATGTTCAGTGTTTGTTTTGTCAGGTTTTATTTAAACTCTGTTCCCTACCACACCCTTCCATGACTTTCACTGTCAAAACTTATTAGGTACCCTATCACAGGAATTTGGCAAAAATCATGAAATTCTCAAAATGAATTTCTGACAAAAATCACAAATTATATAAATTAATTTCCGACTAAAAGTTTAAAATTTAGTTTTTATTTCATTGATTGCGTACATGGATAATAAAACCAATACATCTTCCTAGGAAGGTAACGTCAGATACTGTACATGAAATGAAAGTAGATATACATGTATTTTATAGAAGCTCTCTTATCCACTATGAGAGCATAGCACTCTAGTAAGTGCACGATTCCTGTATAAGAGATTGCTATGAGAGTGCTATGAGAGTGCTATGAGAGTGCTATGAGAGTGCTATGAGAGTGCTATGGTCTCTTAGTAGCTAATAGAGCTTCAAGAAACGCCCCCCAGGATTGCCTATGATTTGGTCAGCACTGTTTACTGAAGGATTTTTAAATTATTTTTTTGGATTGGGGTTTTAAGTCGGTTTCAAGATTCTTTCACTTATATCACGACTTGTCAGTTTAGGGCAGGAGGAAACCCGCAACATCCG